>JAKSZU010000005.1:97656327-97877965 GCA_026018925.1 Tupaia tana
GCTCCATGCCAGCCTCCTGAACCTGACCTTTAGGAAGCTGTGAAGGACCCCACCCTGCGAGAGCACGGAGCACCCCTCGGCTGGCAGCACCACTGTGGCTCTGGTTCTGGCGAAGCTGCCCGGGCCGAGGCCATGCTGTGCGTGCTGTAGAACCACAGACCCCGGCTCCGAAGGTCTGCTCAGAGCAGGCGGGATGCTGAGGCGGTCGCTGTCCAGCCTGCCGTGGAGGGAGGTCACGGCGGTGAGGGTGACCACGGAGGGGTTTCTACCCAAGGAGAGTGGACCAGAACGTCTTTGGCCTTCGAAGTTGTTCCTGCTAGCTTTGAGAAAGCTCCTAAATTTAAATAGCCTGGCGGAGGGGCCAGGGGTCACAGGCAGAACTGCCCAGCCGGGCTTCTGCAGGCCTCAGTCAGGGCGGAGGAAGGGCCCACCTGGGAGGGCTAGGGGAGGCCGAGGAGCCAGGACCCCGTCTTCCATCTGTCTCAGACGCACTTAGAAGTGGAAATCGTGGCTCCTGTTTGAGGGCCTAGAAAACAGGGTTTGGGACAGGAAGGGGAGGCTGAGGGCAAAGTGCTGGACCTGCTGTCGTCGAGGGCCGATCAGTGTCCTTGAGGGCCGGTCGGTGTCTGTGAGGGCTGGTCAGTGTCCGTGAGGGCTGGTCAGTGTCCGTGAGGGCTGGTTGGTGTCCGTGGGGGCCGGTCGGTGTCCGTGGGGGCCGGTCGGTGTCCGTGAGGGCCAGTCGGTGTCCTTGAAGGCCGGTCGGTGTCCTTGAGGGCCGGTCAGTGTCTGCGAGGAGCTGGGTTGGTGTGATGGGGCCAGGTCAGTGTCCATGAGGGTTGGTGTCTGCCCTGGTCCCAGCTCGGTGTCCATGAGGGTCTGTGTCCGCAACGGCCCCGGGTCTGCGTCTGCGATGGTCTGTGTCCGCAACAGTTCCAGGTCAGCGTCCGTGATGGCCCCAACGTGATTCACAGGAACAACTGCTGTGTCGGAGTGAGCCCAGGGTGCCCACTGCTCAGAGGCTATTCACTCTTTCCGGACACAGTTTTAAGGAATTTAGGAAATTTTGTTTATTAATTTATTCATTAATCCAAAGAACATCTGTGGAGTGCTTGCCTAAATGCCAGGTGAGGAAAGGCACGTAGGCAGAAAGAAGAGGCGCGAGCAGGTGGCAGCTCCTGCAGCGCGGAGGCTGTGGCCACGCGGCCCCAGAACTGCAGCCGGCAACCCCTCATGTGGTCGGGCCCCGCAGGCTGGAGCCTGCACCGCCCGCAGTCGGAGTGGGTGGGGGACGTGCTCACCCAGAGAGGCGGCAGGGACGCCCTGTCTACACTTACCCAGTTCCCTGCTCCGTGTGCCGCAGCTCGCCGGCTCCCAAGGCACGTGACAGCCTGTGTGAATCCCGCCTCTCATTCAGTCCAGGTCGCGAAGAATGCCGTCAACACAGTGTCAGGGGATACGAGCTCTGAGTGCACCACGGACACAGGGCTGTGGCCACATGCCAAGGCAGGCAACAGACACAGCTCTGGCGTGTCCAACGCAGGTCAGCAAGCGTGTGTTTAGTAGGGAACACGATTGGAAACACGAGCCGGATAAAACCACAGAGTGACCAAGCCGATCGGAAAAAGAACCAAGTAAAATATCTAGATACAGAAATACCAGGATTTAAATAAAAGCGTGCTGAGTGAATTCATTTAAGATACACTTGGACTGTGACCTGGGAGACGGTGTGGTGGAAGGCATGAACGATGCCCTCTACACGTGACGAAGGGGACAGGCGCTCTCTCTGACCATGGGAGGAGTGGGGGACACGGGGTGTGCTCCGAGGGCCTTGCTTGGAGGGGTCCGGCCCGGTGGCGAGGACCTGGCAGAGGGTTCTGAGTGGTTGAGGGAGAGAAGGAAGGGCCGACTCGCTGGTGGCTGCAAGAGCGGAAGTGGACAGCTCTGAGAGGCAGATGTTGGGAATGGCGATAGGTCGGCCTGTCCAGTGCTGTCACCCACCCATGTGGTATGGCTGCCGCCCTGCGTGCTGGGTCGCAGCGTGCCTTTGGGAGAGCACGCCCGACTTGCTGCAGTGAGTCAGTCTGTGTAGACATGCACTCAGCACTTACCCGTCTATCTCCGGGGTGCCACCCCGACAGGTTCCCACATGGTGACCCCACTGCAGGCACCCAGATGGCAGGCATGTGTGCACCTGACGTGCACAAGGAGGCCCTGGAACACGAGCCGGACCTGCCTGCCTGGTCTGGCTGCAGTTCAGCACCACTGTGCGCCCTAGCTCCAACCTTGAAGACCTGACCATTCGGCAAAGTCACTGGGGAACAGAACAGCTAGCCCTGCTTGTCTGGGCTCCACGGCTGTTCTCCAGGTGTGGTCTTCACACCTTGGCCAGTGCCGGCAGAGCCTGAAGCCCCTGTCCAAACGGACACTTGGCAGAGCCCGCCACAGAGCCTCTGAGTCTGGGGAGTCCCACTCACTGGTCTTGTGCCCCAGGATTCAGCACAGAGCTGAATGGGATGTGTTGGGGAAGAGTAGGGAGAAACAGACCTCCCGATTTTCCCCAGCAGAAGCTATTGTGGCCCAGACCAGGCTTGGCCACTCTGCTCCGTCCCCCAGACCCCCGCACAAGTTTCTTTTTGCTCACACTGAAAGGTGCAAATTGTCTGCAGTCTCTTGGTTACCGAGCTCAAGATCTTGGGAAGGGCGCTGTCCCTGCCGTCCTCACCTCCCGTCTATAACGTGGGCAGCGGGGCTGGAGAGACCGTGCCGCCTGCAGGTGTAACTTGGGGGCCCCGTCAGCATGGACCATGCACGGGCCCTCCTCTGGCCTCCCCTCCTCCAGGAGGGCCGGGGGGCTGAGCTCTGTCCTGCGGGAAGGAATGTCCTTGACTTGGAGGAAAGTGCTCACCCTAACATCAGAGCAGTACCTGGTCATGCAGATGGCCACCCCTTTACCTGGTTACCTATTTATTTGAACCACAAGGCTCTGTGAAGTTGGTGGGCAGCGTGGGGCTCAGGAAGGAGCGCTGTTCTTGCTTCTGTTCTGAGGGGCACCCCGCTTCCTTGACTGGGTTTAACTCATGTCTGCATCTGGAGGGGCCTATGGGGGCCACAGCAGGAAGGGGCCTGCAGTGTGGCGGCCCGTGGTGGTTCCCTGCACTCCTCACGCGTGGCCTGCAGCACCAGCTCTTCCCAGCCTACTGCTGCTCGCACCTCTGAGGATTCGCTCCTGCATGTGGAAGGCAAGGCAAGGCTGAAGCCATGTCTGCTGGAGACCCGGTTCCTCCTACACAGCGTTTTACTGTCAGTCTCCAGAGAACACACCGGCAGACCGGGTGGCCGCTCTCTGGGCGTTTTCCTCTTTGGCTTGTGTGCCTCTTACCTGATGCTGGAAGCCACATGCATATGGCCCAGAGCCAGGACTCACTCAGCGCTACGGGCCGGTGTCTCTGCCTGGCTCCTCCCACACCGAGGAGCTTCCGGATGGTTCCGACCACACAGGCGGGGCAGGCGGGGTTGAGACGCACGAGTTTCTTTTTGTTCACACTGAAAGGTGCAAATTATCCAGAAAACAGACACTTTGTTGGGAGAAATGACTAAACCCTGAGAGAGCACTTTCTGGAGGAGCGGGGTTAGAAACTGAAAAGGGTGGCAGGGGACTGTGGTCTGGGGACAGGCTGCCCCTCCTCAGAGGCACCAGCTGCTCCTTAGAAAGCACCACTCCCAAATGACTGGATACTCAAGGTCACATTTTCCTCTAAAGCTACTTTTCTCTAATTTCTAAAAACAAGCTTAAAAAATGTTTGGTACAAGTGGAGGCTGTAGTAAGCCCCAGATATCCCACAGCTGCCGAAGTAGAAGACCTTTCCCCCCTCAGTGCGGGTGCTCCAGGTGGGGTCCCCCCAGTCCTGGCTGCTCCAGGTGGTCCCCTCACTCCTGGGATACTGTATGGTCTCCGCAGGGGAGAGTGAGCTGTCCTGGGTGGTGGTGAGCCCAGAGCTGACCCTCTGCAGCCATTTTCAGTAGAAGAGCCTTGGGGGTGGCCTGGGCCTGTGCACGCCCATGGAGAAGGTCACAGGAGACTGGCCCCAACATCAGGGAGTGAGGATGTGGGACCAGACTGGGGGCCCTTTGGCTCTGACCTGGGGAGGTTCTGGCCAGCAGCTGTCCACAGTGGCCTCTTGATCCACTTGTCCCTGGGCTCAGCGCTGGGTGAGGGTCCGTGGGTCTTCCTGGGGTTCTTCCCAGCAAATGGCTGCTGGGTGGGTCCAGACCCCTGTGGTTATCAGCCGCTGTCCAGGCTGCTGGTGGAGGGGGCGGGTCTCGTCACTGGGAATGGGCCTCCCCGCAGGCCTTTCTCCGTCACCGTGCTCTCGTCTGCCACTGCTCTTGGTGGCGAGTCCCATGAACAGGAGTTTTGGGTGGCGCTATGTAACTCCGATCTTACGAGGTCCATGTGTCCTGGTCACGCGTGTGTCTACAGTGCTGTCTGTGCTCCTGATGGTCGTGGTGTTGGGAATGGTCTCACTGTCCAGACTAAGCACCTTACTTCAGGGCGGGGGAAGGCAGGTGAGTATCCGCAGGGGCACACACCTGGCCCCGGCAGAGCTGGGCCCCGGTGGGTAAGAAAGTCCTCTTCCACGTCAGATGGCCTGTTCTCCACGGTCCCGATTCTGGGACAAGTGGCACCATGTAAACAGCCAGGGCTGTGTGGCACTGAGGGGCCCGAGGGACTGTGCGTCATTCTCGTTTCTGTTTGCTGGGGGGTGCAGCACTGGCCAGAGACAGAGACACAGCGAGGGCGAGGGAGGACGTGGCTCCGTGGTCCGGGGGTGGACATGGCTCTGTGACCTAGGGTGGTTCACAGTTGTGCGGTGTTTCTTCCTCTCCCTGTGAGGCAGGCGTTGCCCACGTCAGGACACTGCCACGTCTCTGGGAGGCTGCATAGACCAGGAGGTTTAGGCTTCCAGGGACTGGACTGTGGGCTTCGAGGGGCTTCTGCTGCCGCAGGTCAGGTTACCGGTCCTCCAGGTTTTCACATCTGGGGTGCGTCCTGTGCCAGATGTGGAGGGTCTCTGTGCTCCATGGGAGTCGGCTGGCTGCACGTCTGCATGGATGCTCTGGGCTCTGAGTGCGACTGCAGACGCAGGTGCCCAGCCCAGGTCCAGGAGGGGCATTGCAGCATGGCGCCTTCAGGTCCCTCCTAGTCCCCAGGTGTGGCTGGTCACTGTCAGGTGAGAGCGTGGCCCCTGTGAGGAAACTGAGGCTCCCGGCCTCCCCACCTCCGTCCTCCTGTCCAGGCTGCCTCGCTCTGCCGGTGGGAGCTGTGCCAGGGGCCACGATTCCCTCTGGGCAGCCTCACCCCGTGGGGACCCTGCTTGCTCCCTGTGGCTGCCCCGGGGCTCGTCCTGGAGCTGTGGTTGGAGACCTTGCATCGCGGAGCGTCCTTCTTCCAGGGCTCGCTCTAGCCACTCTTAAGTGGGAGGAGGCCGGGCCGCACAGGGAGCGCATGCGTCTGCTGCAGCCCGTGGCCGTTGGCCGTCGTACAGGTGGGGAAACCGAGTCTCAGAGAGAGGCTGCTCCTGGCTCGTTTCCCAGCTTGAGCCCGCGGGACTTTCTGGTCCTGGCCCTACCTATGGCTGATGCCCAGGGCTCTTCCACATGTTGGTGGCCCCCATGCCAGGGCCCCAGGGTTGCCTCCCGGTGGTGGACACCACGGCCCAGGGCTGTGGCCCCAGCCATGGCACTGTACACTGGCCAAGCCTGTGCCAAGGGAGGGTTTCTTCCCCGTGCAGGGGAGATGCCAGACATGAGGGCTGTGGCCTCGCACACTCCTACCCGACTGCTTTCCTCACCCAGGCTGTCTGCTGTGAGAACCTCGCCTCGCCCTGCACCAAGGCCCTGGAGCGTAGGCCTGTCCTTGGCCGCAGGGGCCCACGCTCAGGAAGACTGTGTCCTGGTTCCAGAGCCTTCTGCCCTGAGCCCTCCGGATCCCTTTGAGATCCACAAGAACCGACACCACGGAAGGGGCTGTGGCGCCCGGTGGCGGAGCCATCCTGGAGGCCGTCTCTGGGCTGCCACACGAGCAGTCAGGCAGTAGCTTCCAGCTCCCGGCGGCTGGGCTCCTGCACTGCTCGTGGGGAGCTCAGGACATGTTGGGCCTGTGGGCACGTGGAGGAGGTGGGGCCCTGGGCACATGGAGGGGGCGGAACTGTGGGCACGCTGTGGGGGCGTGGTTGTGAGGAGGGGGCGGGTCAATGGGCCCGGGAAGCCTGGAAGGTGATGTGGGGATGGTGGGGTGTCTGCGAAGCTCAGTGCTCTCCTCTGGGATGAGGGGAAGAGGGTCCCACGTGGGTGGCGTCCCCTGGTCAAAGCTGTCACTTAAAGATCAGCTCTGTTTAGATGCTGGACTCCCACATGGTTGACCTCGGTCAGCTTGCTTTCTCACTCTCTCACTCTCTCTCTCACTCTATTGCTCTGTGGTCAAAGAAAAATAAATAAATGGATAAAGAAAAATAAAATATTTTTTTTAAAAAAATCATCTCTGTTTTCTGCCTGAGGCTTTTCTTTGGATTCTGTGAAACTTTTTGACCTTCCATCCTCCCTGAGTGGAGGAGGGCTGGTCCCGCCCCAGCCCGGAGGCAGATGCTGCAAGCATTCATCTGTGTCACAAACCCGGTGACGGGTGCTTGCTTTATTTGGAAAGAGGGTTCTGCAGCTCCAGGACTGCAAGCGGGCCTCCTGGTGAGGCATTAGTCATGCGTCTGGGGACAAAGCGGGCCTGTGTGGGGGCCTGTGTGGCGCAGCCCCAGGTCAGGCTGCTCGGGAGGGGGAGCCTCTCAGAAGGAAGTGACTGCCTGGCCAGGCCCGAAGTGCGTGTCCTCGTGTCTGCCCAGTTCCTTACCTCCAGATCTGCTCGGCTCTGCTGCCCAGTTGGTAGGAGGAGGATGTGAGGGTGGGGCGGGGGTCCTGGCAAGGTGGGGAGGGCTGGCACGACCCCTGCTATGAACCTTCCACGGCAGCTTGAGGGACGTGCGAGTTGCGGCTGTCACGGTCAGCGGGCCACTCAGCGTGCCTGCCCACCAAAGGCACGGTGGTGTTCACAAGTGTGCGGTGTTTTAATTGCAAGAGGCTGTCTAGGCTGTGAAGCAGGGGTCTGTCCTGCCGTACACACCGCGCTCCCAGGGACTTGGCACTCCGGGCATGGAAATGTTAGAGAAGACACTTTTTTTTTTGAAGGTTTTTGCTATAGGGTGCATGCGGTCGCCAGGAAGACAGAGACAGAAAGCGAGAAATCACCCCCGGGGGGGATAGCCACACCGCAGTCCCTTCTCTTTCATTCTCTTCTCTGGATCTTGGGCACGCACGCACACGCGCCCGACATGAGTTAAGCCACTGGGTCCGGGACTCGAACCACGGTCAACTACGTGGGAGTCCAGCAA
Organism: Tupaia tana; assembly: GCA_026018925.1. NCBI lineage: Eukaryota > Metazoa > Chordata > Mammalia > Scandentia > Tupaiidae > Tupaia > Tupaia tana. The sequence continues at coordinate 97,663,767 of JAKSZU010000005.1, forward strand.
CATAGACATTACGCTAATTGCTGGTCCCAAGAAAATACAATTTTGAGATGCTTCTCAGTGTGCTGGATACACAACCGCAGCAGTGATGCAGCATTCCAGATGAAAGGTTTTTTGTTTTTTTATTTTGCTGTGTGTTTAACAAAGTTCGAACACAGCAGACTCCAGGTAGTGGGCGTGATTGGTCCAGACTCTGGTTATGTCCCAGCAATCTCAAAACAACCAAGAGCCTCCCATCGGGCAGCCCCACACGTTCCACTGTCTCCCGATGCGGCATTGGGCAGGCCTGGAGACCGCACTGCAGGGCGCTGCTAACCGGGAGGCTGCAAGGCCTGGCTGCCGCAGCGCCAGGCAGCTGCGTTGAGCGGTGTGGCCCTCAGCGGGGCTAGTGGGCCATTTGGAAAGTGGTCCGTGAGGCCACAGGGACACGCGACCATGCAGGGCGCGAAGTGAGCTGCCTTCCTTTCGGATCCTTCACCGCGGGGTCTGGAGCTGCGTCCTTCGTACCGCTAAGTCTGAAGAAGAAGCAAGGAGGTGGCTCTGCACCCTGGTGCCCTGTGGTTCTGACCTTGGTACTGACGCACGGCCTCGCTGCGCTTTTTTTTGGGGGGGCGGGGAGGTTTTTTTTTTTTTTTTCCCGGTATAGGGCATGTGTGCTCGCCAGAGAGACAGAGAGACGGAAAGTGAGAAATCATGGGACTACATGGGAGTCCAGCCACATAGCCATTATGCTAACTGCTGTTCCCTTTGCTGCGTTTTCATTCCCGTCCTGAACCTCGGTACCGACACACGGCCCTCTGCGCTTTAGTTCCCGCCCTGGACCTTGGTACTGACGCACGGCCCTCTGCGCTTTGGTTCCATCCTGGACCTCGGTACCGACGCATGGCCCTCTGCGCTTTGGTTCCATCCTGGACCTCGGCCCGCACGGCCCTCTGCGCTTTAGTCCGCGTCCTGCATGGCTGAGCCGTTCGAATGCACGTCCACACTCTGGCAGCTGAGTGGCTGTCGTTGCCCCGCTCTGCCCTTGTCATCTCCCTGCAAAGAGCCCCCTGACTGTGGCTGCTGCCTACCTCCCCGGCCTCCCCAGCCCTGGCAACCGCTAGTGGCCTTTCTGTCTCCACAGCGTGCCTGTGCTGGGCCTCGAACTACCATGGGGTCACCTGCTGCGTGCCCTCTCCCTGGCTCTTTCATGTACACATAACGTTTCGCGGTCCCCCTGTGTCACGGAGCATGGTCGTCAGAGCCCCTCCCTTCTGTGGGTGGGTGCTGGCCGTCTTCAGCCTGCCCGTCTGTCTGTCAGCAGTGGGCGTCCGGGCGGTCTGATGGGAATGCAGTGAGCATCCGTGTGCTAGTTCTCGCGTGGGTGCGCGTCCCATTTCTCTTGGACGCGTACCGAGTGGGGACTGGCCTGGCTGCTCAGGGCCGACCGCTCCGCACCATGTCTTTACCCGTGAGTGAGGGCAGCACTGAGGGCTCCACCAGGGTCTTGTGCCTTGGTGTGACCCAGCTGGGTCTGGGTCACGACATGGCACGTGTGCCCAGGGTATCCAGGGAGGCTCTGGGACATGAAGCCGGGACCGTCCCCACGTGGTGCAGCTATGCTGCCTCCTGGCCCCCACCCTCGTGAGCTGGTTGCTGGCTGGGGCCTGGGCCTTGGGAGGTTCCAATTGTCGGGAACATCTGCAGAGTGAGAGCTCCACGCAGGCCCAGAGCCTGGCTCCAGGCTGTGCCAGCTGCTGCTGAGGCCTGCGTGGTGGCCTGTGGCATGGCTACGTCCTCGTGCCATGCCCTAGAAGTCCTTGCCACTGAAAGCCGAAAAATACAGATGACTTTGGAGTGGTAATTCCGGCTTGAGGCCATGTGGGCTCTGGCCTTTGGGGCATTAGAGGCCTCTGCAGCGTGAGTAGCCGCTGTCCATCAGCGACGGGTCCCTTTCTCGGCTTGGTCTAGGCCCAGGACGGAGCAGGGTTCTGCCTCCCAGCTGTTTCCAGGTGCGGCTCTGAGGGCGGCACTAGCCCCTGGTTAAGATCCCCCACCCCGGTCCAAGCTCCTCCCTCCTGTCCATGCCCCACCACTGGTCCAGGGTCCCCCGATCCAGGCCCCCCAGTCCACACACCCCCTGGCCCTGGCTCCCCTTGGTTCAGACCCCCCTAGTCCACGCCCCTCCCCTGGCCTAGACCCCCACCGTGGTCCAGGGCCCCTCCCCTGGTCCAGGCCCCCCGTAGTCCAGGCTCCCCCTGGTCCAGGCCCCCTCCCCTGACCCCTGTGGTCCAGGGCAGGCCCTCTCCCCTGGTCTAGGCCCCTGTGGTCCAGGACCCCATGGCCTGGCCCCATAGACCTCCCCTGTGGAAGCAGACGTCGGCCTCTACACCCTCTGACCCTGACGCTGGCCTTGCTCCCAGCCCCGGCCACTGACCTCTTCTCACTCCAGGTCCTGCCCGTGGCTGGGCCTTTGCAATGGCTGTCCCTACTGAGGGGAGCCTTTCTGGGGCTCCGAGGTCCCTGATGGCTCAGTGTCTGGTGGGCACGGCCCTGAAGGACTTCCTGAGCACCACACACCTGCTCGTGGTGTCCAGCGTTGATGGTCTCATGGCTTATGGGCCGTCTGTGCCCCGTACGTGAGCTCTGGGACCAGGACTGCCACCCCAGAACCTGGACGGAGTCGGGGCTCACACCCGCCCCACCTCTGTCACTTCTGGGTTCATGTCACGCCTGGCAGGGCTTTGTACAGACGTCGAGGGAGGCTGTCTGGTGTCCCCTGATGCCTGTGAGGTCCCGACATGTGCAGACCACCCCCACTGCCCGCGCATGTGAGCCCCTGGCAGCAGCCTGGGGTGAGGCTCCTGCCCTGTCCCGCGGGAGGCCACTGACCTGGGAAAAGGGGACTCGCCCCACGAGGCAGGTTGGACCAGGACCAGCAGGTCTCAGCTTTGCTCCGGTGGGGCAGGTCTGTACCTGCTCTGCCCACTGCTTGGTGGGCTCGTTTTCGGTGTCCATGCTGCAACTGCTCACGTTAAAGTGTGTCTCTGGGGTCTTCCTGTGGGGGCCGACACTCGCTGTCCATGTGGGCCTCGGGGGCGACGGGTTCTGAGGTGCGGGTGGGAAGGACGGTGTGCAGTGGCAGCCAGCGCTGGCCCGGTCTCAGGGCAAGTCCCTCCAGGGCACTCAGGGCCGGGGCAGACGTGCCAGAGCTGGCCACTGCCTGTGCCCTCAGCTGTCACCCCGCATCGTGTCACCTCCGAGCAGTGATGCTCAAGGAAGCAGAGCAAGGGCCCACCCACCCCAGGCCCCACCATCTGCGTCTTACCCGCCGTGTAGTTGGGGCTCTCCCAGCCTCACTCCCTCAGGAAGGTGAGGCCCTCGTTGACCTGAGGCTCCCTTGTCCGGCCAGAGGGTCAACTCCAGGACTGGGCACAGCGGGGTCTACTGTGGTGAGGGCCTGAGCGTCCTGGGGGCATCTGCCCCCTGCACTCTGCATCCTGGGGGTGCCTGACCCCATGCCTTCGGGGTGTCCATGACTCTGGGGGGCCACTGGGTCTGGGCAACCTCTGTGCTTGCTCACTGGAGTGCCCCTCAGAGGCCCCGAGGCCCCGCCAGGAGTCTGAGGTCTGAAGCGGTCCACCCACACGTCCCAGGTGGGCCTGACTCTGTCGAGCTGTGTGGTACCCAGGGTTGTGTCTGTGAGCAATGTCTCCATGAGCTGCCTGGCCATCTCCTTTTCCCCTGTCCTCAGAGAACTCCCGCAGGCCTGGTGTGAGTCTGGGAACATGACGTCCCAGCTGCTGCAGGGCCAGAGGCACGGAGGTTAGAGCCTGGCATAGCCACCCCCCCGGCATAGCCTTCTCTGGGGGCTGTGGAGGCGGGCAGCACGGGAGGGTCTGCTGGGGGTGCTGGGAGGGACTGGGAGGCGCCATGGGCCCGTAGGTGGTGTCGGCGCCCCATGGTGGACATCGAGGTGTCTAAAATACATAAACAGCATAGCCATCCATGCAGTAAAAGGAAGAGACGTGAACGGCAGAAAGAGGAAGCTACGGGAAGAGCGAGCGAGCTTGTGAGCTGTCGGCGCAGCTGCCTGGGTGTGGCCCTTTCTAAGCCTGGAGGCCCTTCCCCCAGTGGCTGGTCCTGGATAACAACACGCATCTCCGACCACGCAGCCTGCGGACTTTGGAGGGTGCGTGTCGCGACCAGAGGGCAATGCTGGGGCGTGGGGGCTGGCGCCTAGAGCCCCTGTGTGCCCAACATCCCAGGAAACCCCAGAGTTTGGGCCAGCCTCGTGGTGTGGGCGAGGGCCGTGGGCAGGGTTCCGCCTATGTGCGAGGGCTGGGGAGGGTCTCCTCAGTTCTGGTGTGACCTGCGTCCCCAGCTGGGGCGGGCTCTCTGGACTGCAGGCCTGTGTGACATCGGGGGCCTCCCTGTCTTTGGTGCTGCCTTGTCTCCAGCCTGTTGGGAAGACTGGCAGGTGACACCTGGACCCCAGGGTGTTTGGGCTGGGACTCGACACGCAGCCTTTGTGTCCCTGCAGGCACCCATTGGAAGGTGCTAGAGGGCCCCACAGCACAGAGGGGACAGCAGTAGCTGGGAGCCCATGGCAGGGCCACTGTGGAGGGCGTGGCTGCTGCTCTCACGCCGCTTGCCAGCCGCTGCCTTCTGGGAGGAGGCAGGAAGTGAAGCTGAGTGCGTAGACTGCAGTGCAACTCCACGGCTTCAAATCCTACTCTGTCCCCAGAGGGACACTGAGCCTTTACTTAGCCTGGTGCCTCAGTTTCCCTGGCCATGATCGGGGTGAGTGTCAGGAGGGTAAGGTGGAGCTGTATAGCATGCCTCTGTCCTCGTCACTCTCCTGCCCTCACCAGGGGTCACATGTGAGTTGCACACATGACTGTGGCAGAACCCACGTTCTCCTGTTGTTCCTCTGAGCAGGGCCGACTATGGGGTAGGGTGCAAGTGTACAAACAGGACGGGGTTCCGTAGGGACATGCTGTGCGTCCCTTGGGATCTGTATCCAGGTGGCTCTTTAGGGGCCTGGGGTGGGTGAAACCACTGCAGCTTCGTAGTTGAACCTCAGCAGGGGCCGCTGAGCAGCAGCACAGCTCTCCATGGGGAACCTGCCAGCAGGGGGCGCCAAGCGTGCAGTACCGCTCAGTGGGGAACCTGCCAGCAAGGGGTGGTTTGTGCTGGCCGGCAGGCTCCCGGCGAGTAGCATGGCTGGCTCCCGGCCAGTAGTATGGCTCTCCATGGCGGCTCTGAAGCTGGTCTGTGATGGAAGTTTGCTTTTCCTATTTGGATCACAAGGTTGAATCCAGGCTCAGCTGCTTCTGTGCTCCTCTGGGTTTCTCAGTCTGGGTGGGTAGGGCAGGTGACCCCCACTGTGGGCCATTTGCTGGGGCTGAGGGGGCTTGGGCCTGTCCTTGGGAGCGGGGAGAGAGCTGTCCAGGATCTTTGCAGGCTCCGCTCTTTCTGGGAGACCCAGGAGTGGTGAAGGCTGGTCCCCAACACTGACCGACACTGATTCCGCCCTCTCCTCAGAGAGGGTGCCTCTGAGAGCTGGACGGGAACTGAGAAGTCTGTCTTACAGTTCGTTAAAAGCCAAATGTGAATGTAAGAAATTTTAAAAATAAACAGGTAAATACAGTTAAATAAAATAACTTTTAAAAAGGGGGGCCAGCAATTCGTGTGGTGGTTAAGGGTGCTAGACTCTCACATGGCTGAATGTGGTTCTAGTACTGGACCTGGTACCTAGCTAGCTTTCTCACTTCCTCTCTCTCTCACTCTGTCCCACTCTGGTTCAAATAAAAAAATAAACAAATAAATACATAAAGTCAAGTTTAAAAAAATTTAAAAGCCAGATGTTTCATGAATCATTGTTAAATGCTCATGTCAGCTGCTGTTAGTAGCTCCTTGGGGTTACTCTTCGTGGCCATTAAATTGCATGTCTAGGGTTCCCTTCTCGGAGTTTGAAGATCCGTGGTGGTGTTTCCTCCAGATTGGGGAAAGAGGGCGCTGTCCTGCTCTCAGACAGCATACCTGCCAGTACCCTGGACCGTGCAGCAGCGGGCGGGTGGGAGCAGGCCACAGCCCTGGCTCTTTACCAAAGCAGTGTACACGGGGAGTGGGCGTGTGTCCAGCTGGGCCTTTGGGCATGTGTTGGCACAGGCACATACAGACAGCACATATGTGCATGCACACACATGACATGCACCCACACCAGGGCATGTGTATACACAGTACACAAGTGCACACAGGCCCACACGTGTATGCAAGCACACACAGCACTTCCCAGATGCAGGCGAATTACAGGAGGCTCACCCACGAGACAGCCCAAGCAGGAGAACGTGCTTGGAGGAACGTGGTTTTCTGACAGCGCGGGTTATGGCGGAGGGTCCGGACACACTGCTCCTGTAGGGAAATAACGTGAGGACCTCGCTTAGTTCTCTCCCTTCTCACTGCGGGCCACCCTCCTGCCCCAGCCTCCCAGCTGAGCCCCCGTTCGGCTGTCTTAGCCGTTGTCTCGCCGTGGGTCCGGCCACCTCCAGCTCGGCCCTCCTGCCGTGGGCTCAGCCGCTGGGCTTCAGGCACCTTCCTCAGGTCTGGCCTGTCCCAGGGCCGGGAGGGTCCCGGGCCTCGCGGGCGCGTCAACTGTGGTGACAGATCTCAAGAATGCGGCGCCTGGCCAGACCTCTGCCTGCACCGCGTGCTTCTTTGCACCCGGCTCGCTCCACATGGTCGAAGCGTTGCAGACCGACCTCTAAAAGTTTTGCTTTCATTCCAAAGAGATGGCCACCTAGGGATCAGCAGAGAGTAGGCAGAGGCCCTGGGCAGCATCGTCGGTGCCTCGGGGCCTAACGTGTGCTCTGCTGCCAAGTGGGCTGGGCGTGGTTTGTCTATTTTGAATCGAATTCTTTGTTACCTATCATTGAGTAGTGAGAGTACTTAATTCTGAGTATGAGTCCTTCATTGGATAACCCACTCGCAAATATTTTTCCCAAGTCTTCTGTTTTTTCAGTTTCTTAATGGTATCTTTTAAAGCATCACAGTTTTTAATATTTTTAATTGTAACAAAGTCTGATTTACCTCGTTTTCTCCTGGCATAGTGCTTCTGATGTCGGTCTGAGAACTCTGGCTCGGGCTCCAGGCTCGCTCCTGTCTGTGGTTTGGCCCTTCCCCTGGACTGGGTGTCCCCTGTCCCAGCTGGTGTGTGGGGTCTGTGGGTGTCCCCTCACCAGTGCCCGCCTGTCCCTGCTGCTGCTGCTCCTGCTGCTTCTGCCCCGATGTCTGTTAGTTCTGACTCGATTTGCCATCTCTCCCGTTTGGGACTTTGGCTGTAAACATGCCTGGAAACGGAGCCTCCTCTGAGTCTAAGTCAGTTGTATGTGAGGGTGTGAGGTGAGCTCGGTGTCGTGAAGTGTCACTTTTGGTGTGACACCCCAGTCTGTCGTGGGCAGAACAGGGAGGTGGTTTGGTGACGAGGCCCCTGCCTTCCCCGCTGAGCTTCGGCCGGTCTGGTCTCCGGCTGTGGCGGCCGTATCTGAGTGACTCGTGCGTGGGCTGCAGTAGCGGGTGTGCGGGGACGTGGCACGGCCAGGCCACCTGGGGGTGGGCAGCTGCTCAGCGGGAGCTTCCGTGGAGCTGGCGGCGGCTGCTTCCCGCCCCAAGCGCACTACCCGCCCCACGCCCCACCGCCCGTCCCTGAGTGTCACGCATGGGCACAGCCAAGCTCATCTCGAAGTGGGCCACGTCCCTGGTTTTCCTGAGCTGCCCTCTAGTCTGGGGGCAGAGGCTCACTCGGTCATGAGCGGCCGTGTGGCAGAGCAGCGTGTTGGGCGCGTTTCCAAGCGAGGTCCCCTGGTGGGCTGGGGAGACGCGCTGGGAGGCTGGGCTGCACGCCGGCAGGCTCCTGCACAGCCGACCCGCGGCTACGTTCTAACTGCGCATGTTTTGTCTGTTTGTCCAGCCCCTTTTACGGAGAAGACTTTTACTGTGAAATTCCTCGGAGTTTTCGTCACCTGTCATTTTACGTTTTTGATAGAGACGTTTTCCGGAGGGAGTCCATCATAGGTAGGTACCAACCGGGCCGCCACGTCCGCCCTCCACCCGTCCCCGTCAGCGGGTCCTGGTAGGGCTGTGACTCTCTGGGGGTCCTGATGGGGTGGCCCTGGTCCCTGCCTGTGCTGCCCATGGCCCCAACAGCTCCCACAGTGTCCCGAGCACGGGCACAGGCCTCGGGCATGCTTGGCTGGGTGCACTCTCCCCAAACTAACCAGGACTGCTGAGGGCCCCTTCCTGGGCTGGGGGCAGAGAGGACCCCGGTGGACGCCATGGCCCTCGCCACCCTGGGCCCCCCACCCCGGCCCTGGCCCGCTCCTCAGTGTGGACAAAAGGAGGGCCCGAGGGGAGGGCAGGGTTGTGCAGGGGTGGGGACAGCGAGCCTGTGCTTAGGCAGTCACCACTCGCACCTCTGGGCCTCCATCCCCCTCTTCCCTAGAGGGCTCTGTGGGGGGCTGGGCGCAGCCCTGTGGTGTGGCCGTGGGTGTCACCAGGCCCGTGTCCACGCACACTGGGGCATCGTCTAGACAACCCGAGGCCAGCCAGCAGGAGCCCCACCCTCCCTACGAGGTCAGTCCAAGGGTAGGAGGCTGGGATTTCCCCAAATTTGGGGTTCCCTGAGGACTGAGGGAGAACAGGTATTAGCTCCTTACAGCAACCTCACCTCCTTCCTCACCTCTTCCTCATCCCTACCTCACCTTCCTCACACCTACCTCACCTCTTCTTCATGTTCCTCACCCCTACCTCACTCCTTCCTCACACCTACCTCACCTCCTTCACCTCCTTCCTCACCTCTACCTCACCTCCTCCCTCATACCTACCTCACCTCCTCCTTTATACCTACCTCACCTCCTTCTTCACCTCCTTTCTCACCCCTACCTCATTCCTTCCTCACACGTACCTCACCTCCTTCCTCACCCCTACCTCACTCCTTCCTCACCCCTACCTCACTCCTTCCTCACCCCTACCTCATTCCTTCCTCACCCCTACCTCACTTCTTCCTCACACCTACCTCACCTCCTCCTTCACCTCTTTCTTCACCCCTACCTCATTCCTTCCTCACCCCTACCTCACACCTACCTCACCTCCTTCTTTGCCTCCTTCCTCACCGCTACCTCACCCTTACCTCACCTTCCTCACACCTACCTTACCTCCTTCTTCACCTCCTCCCTCACACCTCCCTCACCTCCTCTCTTACACCTCCCTCACCTCCTCTCTCACACCTCCCTCACACCTCCCTCACCTCTTCCCTCACACTTCCCTCACCTCCTCCCTTACATCTCCCTCACACCTCCCTCACACCTTCCTCACACCTCCCTCACCTCCTCCCTCACACCTCCCTCACCTCCTCCCTCACACCTCCCTCACCTCCTCCCTCACACCTCCCTCACCTCCTCCCTCACCTCCTTCCTCACCTCCTCCCTCACACCTCCTTCACCTCCTTCCTCACCTCCTCCCTCATACCTCCCTCACCTCCTCCCTCACACCTCCTTCACACCTCCTTCACACCTCCCTCACCTCCTCCCTCACACCTCCCTCACACCTCCCTCACCTCCTCCCTCACACCTCCCTCACACCTCTCTCACCTCCTCCCTCATACCTCCCTCACACCTCCCTCACTTCCTTCCTCACCTCCTCCCTCACACCTCCCTCACCTTCTCCCTCATACCTCCCTCACCTCCTCTCTTACACCTCCCTCACCTCGTCTCTCACACCTCCCTCACCTCCTCCCTCACACCTCCCTCACCTCCTCCCTCACACTTCCCTCACCTCCTCCCTTACATCTCCCTCACACCTCCCTCACACCTTCCTCACACCTCCCTCACCTCCTCCCTCACACCTCCCTCACCTCCTCCCTCACACCTCCCTCACCTCCTCCCTCACACCTCCCTCACCTCCTCCCTCACCTCCTTCCTCACCTCCTCCCTCACACCTCCTTCACCTCCTTCCTCACCTCCTCCCTCATACCTCCCTCACCTCCTCCCTCACACCTCCTTCACACCTCCTTCACACCTCCCTCACACCTCCCTCACCTCCTCCCTCACATTTCCCTCACCTCCTCCCTCACACCTCCCTCACACCTCTCTCACCTCCTCCCTCATACCTCCCTCACACCTCCCTCACTTCCTTCCTCACCTCCTCCCTCACACCTCCCTCACCTTCTCCCTCATACCTTCCTCACCTCCTCTCTTACACCTCCCTCACCTCGTCTCTCACACCTCCCTCACCTCCTCCCTCACACCTCCCTCACCTCCTCCCTCACACTTCCCTCACCTCCTCCCTTACATCTCCCTCACACCTCCCTCACACCTTCCTCACCTCCTCCCTCACACCTCCCTCACCTTCTCCCTCACACCTCCCTCACCTCCTCCCTCACACCTCTCTCACCTCCTCCCTTACCTCCACCCTCATACCTCCCTCACCTCCTCCCTCATCCTGCAGCCAACACCAGCCCTCCAGCTGTGTGCTCTCGGCCCCTCAGCTAACACTTCCTGCCTGTGACCTGCACTGGCTCGAGCACCCCACCTTCACCTCAGCACCAGGGCTGGCTCTGCATGTGTGGGTGGTATAGGTCCCTGCCCAAAGTGTGTCCTGGCATCCTGATGCGCCTGCGACCAGGTTCCAACAGGGTCAGGGTGGGATGGCTCTGTTGGCCCCTCTAACATCCGGCGTAATACTTTCATCAGGCACAGGATACCGTCAGTGCTAGCTTGTTAGAATGATGGCTTTGGAAAACACCTCCACACATTGAATCACTCCGTTATAAAAGCTCAGGGCATGTTATAGTCCAGATGTAGGAACTCTTCTCTGGAGCTAGAAACCTCAGTTTAGAGTCTGATTTGTATGAAAAGGAACTAAATCACAGAACTGACCCCCAAATTCTCTGAATGTAACTTTTTATACCCATGATGGCTTTTCTTTTTCTTTTTTTAAAAGAAAAAGAAAATTATTTTTTAAAAAATAATTATTTTATTTAGCTTTATTTATTATTATTATTTTCCAGTTTGATCAGAGAGAGACAGAGAAAGAGAGAGGGAAAGTGAGAAAGCAAGCCACCAGGCCCAGGACTTGAACCACGATCAGCCCTGTGGGAGTTCGGTGCCCTTAGCCATCACACCACCTGCCAGCTCCTCTTTTTTTCTTTTTTTAAGAGAGAATTTTGCTATAGAGTATGTGCACTTGCCAGAGAGACAGAAGTGAGAAATCATCCCCAAGGGGGATGGCTATGCTGCAGTCCCTTCTCTTCCATTCGCCTCTTAGGATTTGGGGCACACACACACATGTGCCTGATGTGAGTTTTAAACCACCGAATCCAGGACTTAAATGACAGTTGACTGCATAGGAGTCCAGCGAGGTAATCATTATGCCATCTGCTGGTCCCACGATGGCCTCTCTGCACGCCTCAACATGAGTGTGCTCACATGTACTCACGTGCATCTGGGTCACCCTCTTAACACCGGAGACAGTTCAAGTCAGTGTGTTTCCAAATCTGACCCGTCCTTCAGCGCTTGCTGGCCCCTGGCTCCAGGCTTCTCTTTGTTCCTGGGGGAGTGCCCAGGCCCTTGTCCAACCCCGTGGCCAGATTCTCTCAGGGCTGGCCAGGACCCTGCAGCTTTATCAGGCTTCTCAGGTGGCTGTTAGGGTTAAAAGGGCCGTACTGGTTACTGAATGCTCAAACGGGGAAACCGAAGAGCCGTTGGGATTGGAACTCAGTACAAGCTAGTTTGGGTCCAAAAAGCTTTCGGACACAGGTACAGTTTCCATGAACTTCTCAAAGACCCGTATGTTGTGGCCCTTGTTGGCATGCGCGGGCAGGCTTTGTGTTACCCCAGGAAGTGGCGATGGCCACCATTTCCTGCAGGAGAGAGAAACAGGTCCAAAGAAGTTCAGAAATGTGGCTGAAGGTGCACGGAAGCTGCTGGTGAGTGAAGAGCCCGTGGGAGAGGAGTGAGCGCCAGCCTGGGCAGGGCGGGGGGAAGGGTGGTGGCAGCGTGCTCTGGGCAGGCGGCGGGCCGGGCGGGGCTCGGCTCCTCTTCCTGTGGGGCGGGCTCCCCTGTGCATCTCCAAGACGGCCTCCCACCACGTGCTGTCACTGTGGTCAATGTCAGCTCGGTCCTGTGTGACAGGCTCCGCCGACTCCCGTCTAAGCAGCGCTCGGCGCCCACTGTGCCCTGAGTCCCGGCTCAGCTGCTGCGTGGCTGAAAGTTGTCCTGGACCGGAGCGACCTGCCTCCGGACAGTGGGGAGAGGGGTCGCCTTCGCACGGCCGTCACCTGACCTGTCACGTGCACAGGTGACACGGCTGTCTCATGTGTGGCCTTTGCAACCAGGGGCAGCTGGTTTCCCTTCAGCTCCACTGTCCTCCCTGCTGGGAGTGGCGAGAGCCGAACTTCCATCCGTGATGTGCTGCCAGGAGAGGGTCGGCCTCGGACCCCTTTGCTGTGCGCTCTCTCCTGGGCCCTCGGCACTCTGGCAGTGCCTCCTGCACCGCCCTCGCCCTCGCCCTCGCTGTGGCAGCACTTCCCCCTGCTCCCCGGTCGAGTGTGGGCCAGTGGGGCGTCCAAGACACAGACCTGGCCCTGCGAGCAGGCTAGGAGGGCCAGAGGAGATCTGCGGGGCCGCAGGCGGTGACCTGTCCGGATGCTTCCCGGTCTCCTGCTCTGGGGTGTGTGGAGGTGCCGCTGTTGGCGAGGCAGTTGGCGAGTGGGGACACGAGGGAGCATTGGGCCTCACGGCCCAGCCCGGGCTCTGGGACAGCACCCTGGAGGAGGCAGGGTGCACACGGGCCAGCCCTGCACACAGGCACACACATGCCGCTGAGGCTTGGGTTGGTGCTGCCAGGGGAGGTGTGCCTGAAGGGCCACCTGACTCCCACACGCTCAACTCCCAGAGGGCACGGCCACCGTGAAGACCCTTCCAGGCACCCTGCTGCCTGGCTGAGGCCATCACCGTGCTCCTTCAGCCCTGCGGTAATCAGGAGCTCCGGAAGCCGCACAGCTGCGGCTTCCTCACGGGTTGGAGAGTGGCTCAGCCCCTTCTGCTCCCAGGGCAGCTACAAGAACCCCCAGGCGGTGCTCTGCTGTACCACACTCTGTGGCCTGGGTTGTGTGTTCAAGCCCAGGAAGGGGACACCGTGAGGGGCGTGTCTGGGCAGGCCAGGACGTGGGTGTGCGGGTCGGAGTGGGGTGCAGCCCCTGGAGCCGACCTGGGCTCTCTGTCCCCACTCTAAGTGAGCACCTCCCCAGGGGTCTGGTTCTAGAGCTTCCTCACCACCCGCGGTCGTCCCCAGGGCTGTAGAGACGTCTCACGTCCCCCCCTGCAGGAGGGGTGCAGCAAGATCGGCATGCTCCGCAGTCACTTACTCTGGCTCCTTGACCCGCGCTGAAGCCCACCATGGTGCAGTCGGCTGACGGTGACCCACCGGGCCAACAGCACCACAGTCACATCCCATTCCGTCACCAGAATATTTCTTTGGGCTCTTTGGGATAGATTGGCCACCCTGCCCCCAGCCCTGGCCACCGCTGATGTGGTGCCTCTTCCTACGGTCTTGCCATTCCTAGAAGGCCACATGGATGAAGCCACAGCAGAGCCCTGCACAGGGCACGTACCTGCCCTGCTGGTCGGGGTCACGCTGCAGCGGCCTGCCCTCTGCTCACCACAGGTGCTGGTGCTCTGACTTGTAGCAGTGGCGGTGTGGTGGCCACGGCGCTCTGTGCAGGTCTGTGCTGGCAAACGTTTGCCCCTCCTCCTCGAGTGAGAGTACCGGGGCATGTGATGGGCGTGTGTTCACGTCACTAGAGACCACCTGCAGTGTGAGAGTTCTAGTTGTCTTCTAGCCTCCTCAGCACTTAGTACTGTGACTTTTAGTTTTTAATTAAGTTTTGTCATGCTGTTAGATGTATGCCATTGTGTGTGTGTGTGTGTGTGTTTATTTCATCTTAAAACTTCATTTCCCTCATGAGAGAAAGAGAGGACCCCCTCCTAGGGTTTCCATGTCATCTCCCCAACCTTAGCCAGCCCTGCACATGGGTGCACACCTGCCCTGCACACCTCGAGGTTTCTGGGCACAAACCCGGAACCGTCCATGTGGTCGGCCTTGCAGAGCACCCCACTCTGCTGCCGTACCGCGTCTCTCGCGGCTCTACCGTGTGTGCATGAGTGAGGTTACACATCTTTTTGTAAGTTTATCTGCCCCCTTCCTCTCTCATTGGTAAACTGTGCAAACCTTTTGCCCTTTTAATTAGTTTGTTGTTTGTTGTCTAATTGACTTTTTAAAGCTCTCTATGTATTCTGGATACAAGTCCTTCATAGATAGATGTTTTACAAACATTTTCTTACAGATCGTGGTTTATTTTAGCACTGTTTTTTGAAGAGCAGAAAATATTATGATCTCTGATTTATCAGATTTTCTTCTTTTATGGTTTGTACTTTGGTGTCCTATCTAAGAAATGTTTGCCTAGCCTAAGGCTGAGAGGATTTTCTTCTCTTTTCTCCTAAAAAGCTTATAAAATTGTGATCTGCTTAAGTTAAATCTCTCATATGGCACAGAGGAAAGGCTCAAGTTTTTGTTTTCCTTATAAATGTCCTTTTTTCCAGTATTTTGGTTGAAAGACATCCTTCCTCCATTGAATTACCTTGACCGCTAGGCAGCTTCGAGTGTGGGTCTTGTTCTGGCTGCTCGATTCTGTTTCATTGACCTGCACTTTCTACAGCAGTACCACTGATCACTGCAGCTTCATAGCAAGCCTTAGCTCAGTCTGAGATCACCAGCTTCCTCATCTCCCAAACTTGTTTTGCTAGTCTTGGCCTTATGAATTGTCATAAATTTTTGAGCAAGCTCTCAGTTTCCAAGAATTCTTTTTATGGAGAGGTTTTTGCTATAGGGCGCGTGCGCTCGCCAGACAGACAGAGACAGAGAGAGAGAGACAGAAAGCGAGAAATCACCCCCCAGAGGGGATGGCCACACCACAATCCCTTCTCCTCCATTCTCCTCTCGGGATCTTGGGCACGCATACATATGCGCCCGGCGTGAGTTTAAGCCACCAGGTCTGGGACTCGAACCATGGTCGACTACATGGGAGTCCAGCGACATAGCCATTACGCTAACTGCTGGTCCCAGTTTCCAAGAATTCTTACTTTGATTGGGATCGTCTTGATCTGTATAGATTCATTTGGGGAGAATTAACATCCGAGCAGAATGGAGTGTTCTAATCTATGAATATAGTATATCTCTCCACATAGTTAGGCCTTCCTTAATTTTCTTCATTTGTGTTTTCAGCCTACATGTGTTGCACATTTGAAAAAAATTATTCCTGGCCCAGCCACTGTAGTGTAGATGGCAGAGCTGCAGCTGTGAACTGGAGGCCATGTGGGAAGGTTCCATGTGGGAAGGCTCCATGTGGGAAGGTTCCATGTGGGAAGGTTCCATGTGGGAAGGTTCCATGTGGGAAGGCTCCATGTGGGAAGGTTCCATGTGGGAAGGCTCCATGTGGGAAGGTTCCATGTGGGAAGGCTCCATGTGGGAAGGCTCCATGTGGGAAGGTTCCATGTGGGAAGGCTCCATGTGGGAAGGCTCCATATGGGAAGGTTCCATGTGGGAAGGCTCCATGTGGGAAGGCTCCATGTGGAAAGGCTCCATGTGGGAAGGTTCCATGTAGGAAGGCTCCATGTGGGAAGGTTCCATGTGGGAAGGCTCCATGTGGGAAGGCTCCATGTGGAAAGGCTCCATGTGGGAAGGCTCCATGTGGAAAGGCTCCATGTGGGAAGGTTCCATGTGGGAAGGCTCCATGTGGGAAGGCTCCATGTGGGAAGGCTCCATGTGGGAAGGCTCCATGTGGAAAGGCTCCATGTGGGAAGGTTCCATGTGGGAAGGCTCCATGTGGGAAGGCTCCATGTGGGAAGGTTCCATGTGGAAAGGCTCCATGTGGGAAGGTTCCATGTGGGAAGGTTCCATGTGGGAAGGCTCCATGTGGGAAGGCTCCATGTGGAAAGGCTCCATGTGGGAAGGCTCCATGTGGGAAGGCTCCATGTGGGAAGGCTCCATGTGGGAAGGCTCCATGTGGGAAGGTTCCATGTGGGAAGGCTCCATGTGGAAAGGCTCCTTGTTGGAAGGTTCCATGTGGGAAGGCTCCATGTGGGAAGGCTCCATGTGGAAAGGCTCCATGTGGGAAGGCTCCATGTGGGAAGGTTCCATGTGGGAAGGCTCCATGTGGGAAGGCTCCATGTGGGAAGGTTCCATGTGGGAAGGCTCCATGTGGGAAGGCTCCATGTGGAAAGGCTCCATGTGGGAAGGTTCCATGTGGGAAGGCTCCATGTGGAAAGGCTCCTTGTTGGAAGGTTCCATGTGGGAAGGCTCCATGTGGGAAGGCTCCATGTGGAAAGGCTCCATGTGGGAAGGCTCCATGTGGGAAGGTTCCATGTGGGAAGGCTCCATGTGGGAAGGCTCCATGTGGGAAGGTTCCATGTGGGAAGGCTCCATGTGGGAAGGTTCCATGTGGGAAGGCTCCATGTGGGAAGGTTCCATGTGGGAAGGCTCCATGTGGAAAGGCTCCATGTGGGAAGGCTCCATGTGGGAAGGTTCCATGTGGGAAGGCTCCATGTGGGAAGGCTCCATGTGGGAAGGCTCCATGTGGGAAGGTTCCATGTGGGAAGGCTCCATGTGGGAAGGCTCCATGTGGAAAGGCTCCTTGTTGGAAGGCTCCATGTGGAAAGGCTCCATGTGGGAAGGCTCCATGTGGAAAGGCTCCATGTGGGAAGGCTCCATGTGGGAAGGTTCCATGTGGGAAGGCTCCATGTGGGAAGGCTCCATGTGGGAAGGCTCCATGTGGAAAGGCTCCTTGTGGGAAGCCTCCATGTGGGAAGGCTCCATGTGGGAAGGCTCCATGTGGGAAGGCTCCATGTGGGAAGGCTCCATGTAGAAAGGCTCCTTGTTGGAAGCCTCCACGTGGGAAAGCTCCTCGTTGGAAGGCTCTGCGTGGCAGGGCTTCACGTGCATGCCTTGGACCTGCCTGAACACTCTGGGTGTGCTGTGGTCCTGCTTGTCTGCAGGGTTGGGGAAGAATTGAAAAGTGAAGATCCTGTTGAGGGGCCCGCCTTTGGAAATAAAGAGACAAACGTATATATTTTATGTGTTTATTGACATAGGTAATAGATAGTATACCAAAAGCACAAAAGCATGATTTTTGTGAATAGTGCAATCTTTTTTTTACCATTTTAATTTTTACTACTGTTGGCTGCATGTACAAACACAGTTGATTTATATATATTGACCGTGTTTTCTGTTCTGTTAGCTTATTTGTAGGTTTCTTATTTTTATTTTTATTTTGTTTTTGTTTTTAGATCCTACAAATACTTTTTTCATTTCTTCCTTTCCCACCCACATGTCTCTTTTTGTTTTCCTTGCCTCCTTGTGCTGGCTGGGTGCAGACTGGATGGGAGCATGAGAACTCGTCCACATGCGTGGTCTCTCAGGGCTCACTGGTCCACTGGGAAGGGGGAGACACCTGCTCTTGTGCAGTGTCCCATCTCAGGCAGTCTCTTGGCTCCTCTTGGCTCCCGAGGTTCTGAAACTGTTCCCATTGCTCCTTAGCTCTGCCACCTGCCTGGCCGTGCTGCCGTTTCCAGAGCAGGCCCGGCAGGCACAGAGCCCAGTAGGAAGTACCCTTGAGCCTGTGTAGTGGGTGTGCGGCCCAGTGGGTGGGGAGGCCCAGGGGACATCACTCGATGGGTGGGGTCAACTCTGCCACACCTAAGGTACCGGATAGATGCTCGGGTATGGATCAGAACACTCAGAGTCACATAGGAGGTGTGTTTCCTGTGGGGCTGTGGGCCCAGCTGTCGTGCTGTCCTTGAGGCTGACGAGCGGCGCAAGTCCAGGCAGGGTGCTGGGGAGATGACCCGAGGTGGGAAGCTGGCATGGTGGGGAGAGGTGGATCTGGGCTGTATTTTGTCCCCTTCGGAGCGTTCTGAATTTTGTTCCATGTTCCTATATTATGTCACCAAGAATTAAATGAAGGGTTTCTTAAAGTAAGAACTAAGAATGATGAGTAGTTACAGGGCTCATGTAAGCATTATGTATATGCCTTATCGTTTCAGTTTTAGCTCATAAAAATGCAAAGAAGCAGTCAAGTTGCAGTTTCTTAAAATTTCAAACTTCAAAAGCCATCCTCTGCCCAGCTGGGCTCACTGTGGAGTCTGAAGAGTGCCTTATCCCTTTCAACTGAAAAGTGGGCCCAGTGCCGCCGCGCGGGGTGGGCAGCAGCGTGGTGCAACCACGCGGGGTGGGCCATGGTGTTGAGGCCATGGGGGGTGCTGTTTTACTCATTCTTGAAAAAAATAAACTTGAGGAAACACTAGAACTTTAGAGAAAAGTACTTTTGCATGGTCTTATCACTTCTCTTTCTGTAAGACTTTGCAGTGCATGAGTGCAAACACGGCCCATCTGTTTGTGTGTCAGACACGCATGTTGCCGTGGGGACATTGCCTTCCATGTGGGCAGTGTGGTCTGCAGGGTGTGGAGGCTGCTGGGCGAAGGGCAGGGTGGCCTGGTGCCCAGCACCCAGCACCCAGCAGGCCCTCCTCACCTGTGACCGCCTCGAGTACTCCTCTGCAGGAGGTGAACGTGTAAGTGGGTCGTCACGGTTACGTGTGATTCTCCGATATTACAAACCTATACTGGGTGGGTGTTATTACACACATGTCAGGTATGTGTTTTCACTGAAATTCAAGCTTCGAAGTACCGTGCTGTGTGAGGGATCAGAACTGTTCAGAGTGGACGCCCCAAGTCTTGGGACCCACAGAAGTGCCCTGGAGCCTTGACCAGCTGGCTGGGGCTTCGGTTCTCCCGTCAACAGTGCCCTGGGACCTGCACTCCGAGAAACTCTCCAGGAGCTTCCACGCAGGAGGCTGTGACTCCCCGGGGAGGCCCCGAACTGCCTTTCACTGGAGGAAGGCCTTCCTTCGAGCTGTGAGAAACCTCCCTCCACGGGGGCCACTGACACTGCTGTCCTTGAATGCACACACACATAGGCAAACACATGAACACACATGCATACACGTGCACACCCACGTGCCTGCACACACCGCACACAAATATGTTCATATATGTAGTCGCACACATGCACATGCCCATATGCATAGGCATACACAAACATACCCATGTGTGTACACACATGCACATATGCACACATGTGAATTAAAGGTGGACACACACATGTTCTAAGCTATAGCCCTGCGAGCACATTTCCATTACACCCTCGTAAAACCTGGCATGGTATGCTCTAACCTGTCTGTGCTTCATGGAGGATGTTGGGCACAGGGCACCTGGGCCTGTCCTCCCAGGGAGGGAGCAGCTTGTGTGGAGCGAGGAGGTGGGGTGTGTCTGTGTCTGTAAGATGAGGCCAGTGCCAGGTCGCCGTGGTCAGCAGGGAGTGCCCGCGGAGCGAACGAGCTTGCTGTCAAGGACAGGCCCTCCTGCACGTCCACACCCTCGGGCTGGTCGGTGTGACATGTGCTCGGTTGGTGCTGTGAGGTCTACACCTTGGACACCCAGGACGGGGGCGGCCGCGACCTCTTACCTGCACTGGTCCCACTGCTGGAAGCGAGTGCAGGGAGGGGCCTCCACTTGTGCCTTGACCCGGAGGACGCGTCCTCTCTGGTGACGGCCTCCTGGCACCGTGTGTTGCAGGGAAGGTGGCCATCCAGAAGGAGGACCTGCAGAAATACCACAACAGGGACACCTGGTTCCAGCTGCAGCAGGTGGACGCCGACTCGGAAGTGCAGGTGAGGCCTCGGAAGAGCCCTGGGACGAGGCCCCGTGGACATGGGGCATGGAGTGGACTTGTCCGTGGCTGCTGGCACAACGAGGGCCTTTGGCCCGAGCAGGGAATGGTGATCAGCAAACACAAGTTGCTCGTGCGTGCTCAGAGCCCTGCTACAGGCCCGCCTCAGCTCCCGTGGCTCCCTGCCACACCTCACCATGCGTGATCGGAAAGGGAAGGGCGGTGGTAAACGATCGAAGGAAAGGGGAACATGCAGTGAGACCGGGGGAGGACCCTGACTCCGCGTGCTGCCTGGGGATCTGGGTGGATCGTTTCAAGCTCCACACCCTTCAAGGGAAAGAGGGATTGAGCTCTGAGGTCCGCGTGTCTGAACCGCAGCTGTGCTCACCTGGGCTTCACCGCCCTGTTCAGAGGAAGGCGCTCCTCCCACCGGGCTGGGTGTTTCTGCCCCTAGCAGGCATGCTGTGGGGTCCCTGTCCTCCTGGGCCCCCCGCCCTGCCCACCTGTGTGCTGGCCTGCCTGAGGTGGTGCAGCAAGGCTGCTCTGGGCTCATCTGGGTCTGGGATGGGAAGCAACTGTGAGCACCCTGCACGCGGGCCCTTCCCCACCTGGTCTTGAGCTGCGGCAGTGTGTGCCCAACGGCGTGCAGGTCCCTGGCACAGGTGACGTGGCTCAGCTCAGCTCCCACAGCCCAGCGATACCTACGGTCACTGTCCTCCACGACCTCAGGCTATGGAGTGGGTTTGCACAGCGTGTGCGGGATGGACGCAGCCCGTGTGGTGGGTGTGTCCTGGGCAGGGTCCCTGAAACGGCCCTCCTGCGGCCTTTGCCTGGAGCAGTTTCATGGGCTGGATGGAGGCTGTGAGCCCGCGAGTCCAGCCGTTCCTGCCCGAGGTGCAGATGGCGTGCCTTGATGGCTGCCGCCTTGGATCCCCACCCTCAGCCCCGCTTTTCTCCCATGGAGGGAAATCCAGGGGTACGGTCTGCTGAGGTTGTGGGCATGCTGACCCCCGTGAGGGTCGCTCATGGGGAGCTGAGCAGGGTGTGGCCGGGTGGCCTTGCCCCGAGGAACGCACCCCGAGCCTGCTCCCTGCTAGCTACCCGGCGGCCCGGGAGCCCTGTGCTGTGGAAATAGAGCTGGCGCCTCCCCTGACCCTGAGCGGAGCTCTGAGGGTGCGGGTGGACATGGAGCAGGCGCAGAGGGCCGCACAGCCCGCCCCCAGGCCTGGCGGGTTCAGAAGTGAAGCACCAGCCTGCTGGGGAGAGTAGGGGGACAGCCTTCTGGGGGAGTGGGGGGCAGCCTGATGGGGGAGTGGGGGGACAGCCTTCTGGGAGAGTGGGGGGACAGCCTGCTGGGGGAGTGGGGGACAACCTGCTGGGGGAGTGGGGGGACAGCCTGCTGGGGGAGTGGGGGACAGCCTGATGGGGGAGTGGGGGACAGCCTGGTGGGGAGTGGTGGGGCAGCCTTCTGGGGGAGTGGGGGACAGCCTGGTGGTGTAGTGGGGGGCAGCCTGCTGGGGGAGTGGGGGGCAGCCTGGTGGGGGAGTGGGGGGCAGCCTGCTGGGGGAGTGGGGGGCAGCCTGCTGGGGGGAGTGGGGGGCAGCCTGCTGGGGTAGTGGAGGGCAGCCTGCTGGGGGAGTGGGGGGGCAGCCTGCTGGGGGAGTGGGGGGGCAGCCTGCTGGGGGAGTGGGGGGGCAGCCTGCTGGGGGAGTGGGGGGGCAGCCCTCTGGGGGAGTGGGGAGCAGCCTGCTGGGGGAGAGGCGGCAGCCCGCTTAGAGGAATAGGGGCAGCCTGTTCAAGGCAGTATCCGACGTCCTTGTGACCCACCACCATGCTCCGATTGCGGCCTACGTGCACATGTGTGTGTCCTATGCATTTTTCCGATTTCTAAATACACACACTGTAAGAGTTATCTTTTCAACCATTGGTCGGTGTCCAGTCTGGTGGTGTTAGTACACAGGAGTGTGCAGTGTCTCCACCACCCCTTTCCAGAACCTTCATTGTCCTCGATGACTCCCCATCCCCATGAAGCACCCCTCCCCTCCCCTGGCCCCGGCCACCATTCCACTCTCGTCTCCATGGCTGATGGCCAGGCCTGTGTGAGTGGAATCAGGTGGCGTCCGTCCTTCGTGACCGCCTCACCTCACTGAGGACGCTGTCCTCAAGGCTCGTCGGTGTGTGTGTGTCAGAGCCTCCTTCCTCCCCAGGGCCTTTCACTCCCCCGCCCGTGCCTTCCTCTCTGCACGGCCTGGGTGGCGTCCACCTTCGGCTGGTGAGTGTGTCCTCTGCAGCTTGGCCACCACTATGCTCTATTCAGGCTGCTTCACCTCCAGGCTGTGACTCGGGCGCCCCGTGTCACCTCCCGGCTGGCGGAGTGGACTAGACTCTGTGCCAGGAGGTGGTGCCTGTGCCCATGGGCCAGCCCACGGGGTCTGAGCCTGACGCAGTCACCTCCGAGTTGAGGCCTCTGACTCCAGCGGGCCAGTCTCCTGGGAAGGAAAAGAGGGCTGCGGGGCCCCCAGTGGACCCTGTACTAAGCACCCCCATTAGGTATTGAGGTGAGGGCTTGTGAGGGGCTGTCCTATCCAGCTGCAGAGACTACCTTTCCTCTGCAGCCTCATTTCATTCTGAGATGCTGAATTCAGTTTTCATGAGACATGACCCCGAGGACGCGTCTGGGTCCTGGAGTCCCCCTTGATGCCTCAGAGCAGAAGGCGTGGCACAGAGGTGCGAGAGGCCAGTGAGCCACCACATTGGGGAGACTAGACAATTTGAAATGTTTCTTGCTTCCTGGGACCAGCAGATGGCATAATGGTTACATTGCTGGACTCCCATGTAGTCAACAGCGGTTCAAGTCCTGGACCCAGCAGCTTAAAACTCAGGTGTGCGTGGGTGCCTAGAACCCTGAGAGGAGAATGTACTCCTCCCAGGACACTCTAGGGCCACCAAGCTCTGTTTCCATAAACTGGAAATTAGGCACGTCCTATGCCAGAACAGAGCCCAGCAGAGACCACAGGTTTGTCACAGCAACCCCAGACAAACCCGCTGCTTAAGAACAGCCCTGTCTCTCTCCGGGTTGCCACAGGGGTCGCACCTGGAAAGTCAGGGATGGTAGGAGTTAAGCTTCTCTGGAGTTACTGGGAATTTTGCCCTTTGTGTGCCAGGCAGCCCTTCCTGAAGGACTTCCCCCCAAATGGCAGCAGCTGTACTTAGTCAGGGGCCCAGTTTTACGTCTTCCTGAGGGTTCGAAGGATTGAGGGCGGGGGGGCTCGGGGGTGGGTTGCTCTCCTTTGCCTGACGGCTTCTGCCTCTTCTCTTAGTGGGTGTTACCCTTTCTCTCACACGCAGCATGGGTTCCCATTTGATTCTTCTCTGTCCTGTGGGCCCGTGGCCCACCTCGAATGCAGACAGATGAGAAGGGTGCACCCTCTCACATGGGGATGGCTTTCCTGACAGTGTGGACAGGAATCACTGGGTGCTTCTTTAAAATTTGGACTCATAAGCTTTGTTATTATTTTTAAATTTATTTTTTAATTGTGACTTCGGGCTTTCCTGTAACTGTTGTCCATCTTTGTGGAGCACAATGTGGTTTTTCAAAGCATGCGTGTAGTATGTGACACTCAGGCTACAGGCATGTCCATCCCATCTGATGTCAAACACTACTTTATGTCCGGCACTTTTGCTAACAGTCCCACCAGCTATCTGTGTGTGTCGAATTGCCAACGACACTTCCTGCTCTGCTGTGCTGTTCAGTTCTGGAGCTGATGCCCCTTGGTCGCATGCATTCTGGTATCTGTTAATCATTTTCTCCCAAACCTCCTCTGTGTTTTTCTCTGTGCAACTTTTGGTGTCTCCCATTACTCTCTGAGCCCCTGCGCCCAGGTCCCCAGTCTCCACTACGGGGGGCAGACCGTTGGTGTATGCTAAGTGGGGAAATACAGTATCTGTCTTCTGTAACCTGATTCATTGCCCTTAGCACTGCATTTCCTAGCTTTGTCCACTCGGTGTCAAATGAGAGGTTATTGTTCTTCATGGCTGAGTCATGTTCTCTTGGGAATATGCTTCTTAACCCATTCATTTCTCTTTGGGCACTTAGGTTGGTTCCATGTCTCCGATATTGTGACTAATGCTTCAATACACAAAATGAGCAAATGTCTCCCAATGGAGTGACTTCCTCTAACAGAGTGTCCTTTGTAAATATCCAGGAGTGGAACTACTGGGTCATACAGTAATTCTACTTTTAGATTTTTCAGGAACCTCAATGACTGAACATTCTCATCAGCAGTGCACAAGGGTTCCCTTTTTGCCGCAACAATGCCAGCACTTATTATTTTGCTTCATTTTGTTTTTTGTTGTGTTCATAGCTGTTCTGACTGGGATTGGGGGAATACTTCATGCCATTTTGATTTGCATTTCCCTTGTATTAAAAGATCTTGAGCATCAGGACCAGCAGTTAGCATAATGGCTATGTCGCTGGACTCCCATGTAGTCGACTGTGGTTCGCGTCCCGGACCCGGTGACTTGAAACTCACGCTGGGCGCGTGTGCGTGTGTGCCCAAGATCCCAAAACGAGAATGGAGGAGAAGGGATTGCGGTGTGACCATCCCCCCGGGGGGTGATTTCTCACTTTCTGTCTCTCTGTCTGTCTCTGTCTGTCTGGCGAGCGCACGTGCCCTATGGCAAAAACCTCTCAAAAAAAAAAAAAAAAAAAAAGATCTAGTGGGCAAGTTGGCTGAGTTCCCTACATATTATGGTTCCTTACATGTTATTATGTCAATCCTCTAGTTGAAGTATAGTTGACAAATATTTTCTCCCGTTCTGTGCGTTGTCCCTTTACTCTGCTGTTTTATTTGCTAGGCAGAAGCTTTTAACTTGTTATGATCTTACTTGTCTATTTTTTGATGTTGTTGCCTGTGTTTTGGAGTCTTATTTAAGAAATTTTGCCTACTTCAGTATCTTAAAGAGTTTCCCTGTGTTTTCCTTAAGTAATTTTATAGTTTTGTGCTTTACATTTAAGTCTTTAATCTATTTTGAGTTAATTTTTGTAAATTGTGAGTGATAGTGGTCTAATTTCATTCTTATGCAAGTGGATATCCAGTTTTCCCAGCACCAAATATGAAAATATTGTCTTTTCTACAATGCATTGTCTTGTGTCCTTTGTCAAGAATCAGTTGGCAATATATCATTGGGTTCTTTTCTGGATTCTCTATTCTGTTTCATTGGTCTGTGTCTACTTTTGTGCTAATACCACTCTGTTTTGGTTATTATGACTTGGTAATATATTTTGGAGTTAGATAATGAGATGTCTCTAACTTTATTCTTTTGCACAGTATTGCTTTGATGATAATGGGGTCTTTTGTGATTCCAGAACATATTGTGATTTTTTTTCTATTTTTCTGTGAAAAATGTGGCTGGTATTTTGATATAAATTACTTTTAATTTGTAGGTCACTTTGGGAAGTATTGGCATTTCATCTATATTGATTCTTTCAATCCATGAACAAGGGATTTCCTTCTGGTTTTTGTATATTTTTCAATATCTGTATTCAGCTTTTTTTCATGGTAGAGATGTTTCACTTCTTTGGTTAGATTTCTTCAGTTTGTTTCTTCTTTTTGTTTTGTGGCTATTGTAAATGGGATTGCTTTCTTCATTTCTTCTCAGTCTGTTCATCGTTAGTGTACAAAAATGCTGCAGATTATTGTATGTTGATTTTGAATCCCGCAACTTTATTGAATTTTTTAAAAAAAATCACATCTTAAAGTTTTTTTCGTGGATTCTTCAGGTTTTTCTATGTATATAATCATGTCACATGTGAACAGTTTAATTCCTTGCTTTTCAGTTTCGATGCCTGTTATTTCATTGTCTTGTCTGATTGCGTTGGCTAGGTCCTGCAGTACTATATATTGAATAGGAGTGGAGAAAGTGGACACCCTTGTCTTGTTCTGATTTTAAGCAGAAAAGCTTTTAGTTTTCCCTGATCAGTTTTTGTTAGATGTATGTTTGTCATGTATTACCTTTATCGTGTTAAGAAATATACTTTCTATGCCTATTTTGTAGAGAATCTTAATCACAGAGAGATGTATCTTTTACTATGTCAATTGATAGTCATCCTGTGATTCTTGTCTCTCCTTCTGTTAATGTGATATATCACATTTGCTGTTTTACATGTGTCAAATTGTTCTGTATCCCTGGGATAAATCCTACTTGGTTATGGTGTATAATCTTTTTCATGTGTTGTTGGATTTGATTTGCTAGTATTTTGTTGAGAGTATTTGCATTCCTTTATTCATCAGGAGTATTGGTCTATAGTTTTCTTCTTGTTGTTGTGTCTTTATCTACTTTGTACCAAAGTGATCATGCTTCATAAAATGGATTTGGGAGGCCACGCTCTATTTGGGTCTTTTGAAATAGTTTGAGAAGATTTGATGCTATTAATAATACTTCTTTAAAGGTTTTATAGAATTCAGCAGTGAAGCCATCTGAACCTGGGCTTTTCTTTTTGGGGAGATTATTACTAATTCAGTCTTGTTACTTATTATTGGTCTATTTAGTTTTTCTATTTCTTCTAGTTCAATCGAAGTATATTGTACGTGTCTAGAAATTGGTCCATATCTTCTAGGATTGCCAGGTTGTTGGCATATAGTTGCCCATAGTATTCCCTAATGATCTTTTGTATTTCTGTGATATCTGTTGTAATGTCTTCTTTTTTGTTTCTGATTTTATTTATCTAGATCTTTTATTTTTCTAATTAGTCTAGCTAATGATTTATTGATTTTGTTTATCCTCTCAAAAACCCTGCTTTTTGTTTCATTGATTTTTTTATTGTTCCTTTGTTCTCTATTTCTTTTATTTTTCTCTGATCTTTGTTATTTCTTTTCTGTAGTTTTGGGTTTCATTTGTTCTTCCTTTTCCTGTTCCCTAAGATGAGTAATCAGGCTGCTTATTTGTCATCTCTCTCTATTTTTTTCTTGTGAGCACTAATTGTTGTACACTTCCCTCTTAGTACTGCTTGTGTCATAACCCAACCATTTTGTATATTATGTTTTTGTTAAAACTTATTTCAAGTTTATAATATTTTCATTCTTAATTTCTTTAGTAGTTTCAAAATTGTTCAGGAGCAAGGTTATTTGGTTTCCATGTAGTCGTATATTTTCTAAAGTTATTTCTGTAATTGATCTCAATTTTAATTTCATTGTCGTCAGAGAAGATGCTAGATATGATTTTTATTCTTTTAAATATGTAGAGGCGGATCCCTGGGCCAGGATCTTCGAGGGAGGACTGCCCCCAGTAGCTTCAGCCCCGGGACCCCCCAAGCCAGACACCCCTCTTTCAGCCAGGAACGCCCTCAGTTCTACCACACCACACTCCCATCTTTCAACCCCTGGGACAGGATCTTCGAGGGAGGACTGCCCCCAGTAGCTTCAGCCCCAGGACCCCCCAAGCCAGACACCCCTCTTTCAGCCAGGAATGCCCTCAGTTCTACCACACCACACTCCCATCTTTCGACCCCTGGGCCAGGATCTTCGAGGGAGGACTGCTCCCAGTAGCTTCAGCCCCGGGACCTCCCAAGCCAGACACCCCTCTTTCAGCCAGGATTTTAAGACTCTCTAGAATCCTCTATTTCACTGAACCACCAGCGAAGAAGGAGATACATTTCTTTGGATACCTGAAGAGAATACTTTTTCTTGGATTACATTACTAAACAATTGAAGACTTTGGCTGTCTCCATTCCACATCAGAAAGGAAACACACTTGCTCCTATTCGAAGAAATGTTCTCGTAAAAGGTTTCTCAAAGGGAACACATCTCCCAGTGGTTAGAAGGAGAAGAACCTCAGGCCTGAATAAAGCAGGAAATATGTCTCCATCAAAGGAACACAGTAACTCCCTTCCTTTTCTTGAAAAAATAGAGGACGTTACCAAAATGTCCGAGATAGAGTTTAGAACATTCATGTTGAACAAGTACTATGAGCTGGAACAGAAAAGAGACAATGAACTACAGGAGATGAGAAAGTCCTTCAACGATATGGAGGAAGAAATGCTGAGGAAGAATAAGATGGAACTATTAGAGGTGAAGTCTGAGATACAGGAAATCAAAAACTCTCTTGAAAGCATTAAAAGTCGATTAGACCATGCTGAAGGTCGAATATCTGATGTAGAAGATAAAACTTCTGACCTAGAGAAAACCACCAAAAAGATAGAGAAAATAACAAAAAAAAATGAAGATAACATACGAGAATTACTAGATTCCATTAGACATCCTAACATCCGAATAATTGGTATCCCAGAAGGTGAAGAAACTAATAAGAGCATGGAAAACCTATTCCATGAAATCTTGGAAGAAAATTTCCCAAGCATAGAAGGCACTCAAACATCCAGACCCAAGAAATACAAAGGACACCAAATAGAATCAACCCAAGAAGATCTTCCCCAAGGCATATCATAGCCAGACTGGCTAAGACCACAGATAAGGATAAGATACTAAAACTGGCAAGAGAGAAACGACAAGTGACTTACAAAGGTCACCCCATCAGGCTAACACCGGACTTCTCAACAGAAACAATGCAAGCAAGAAAAGAATGGGAAGATGTATTGAAAGTGTTAAGAGAGAAACAATTTCAACCAAGATTATTGTATCCTGCAAGATTATCCTTCATATGGGGAAAAAAAAGATTAAAATCTTCTCAGACAAACAAAACCTGAAAGAATTTGCCAGCACCAGGACAGCTCTCCATGAAACCCTGAAGAAAGTACTGTTCCAGGAAAACTAAAGAAGTAACAGCCAGAAACAAAAGAGTAAAAGGCAACTAAGACAATGGCCAACTTAAACGTCGGGACAGATCCATTAACATCGATAATAACATTGAATGTTAATGGATTAAACTCTCCAATCAAGAGACACAGACTGACTGAATGGGTTAAAAAACAAAAACTCTCTATCTGTTGCCTACAGGAAACCCACTTCATGGATAAAGATATACATAGACTGAAAGTGAAGGGTTGGAAAAAGATTTTCCATGCAAATGGGAACCAAAAAAGAGCTGGAGTCGCAATACCAATCTCTGACAAAATAGGCTTTAAAACAAAAACTGTTCGAAGAGACAAAGAAGGGCACTATACTGTAGTAAAAGGATCAATCGATCAAGAAGATATAACGCTTATTAATATCTATGCGCCTAACACAGGAGCACCCAAATATGTGAAGGAAAGACTGCTAGATCTTACAAGGGAGATAGACTGCAACACACTAATTGTTGGAGATCTCAACACTGCACTATCCCCCCTGGATAGATCATCTAGACAAAAAATAGGTAAAGAGATAAAAGATCTAAATGATATCATAAATCAAATGGACTTAACAGACATCTGTAGAACTTTCCATCCCAAAACCTCGAGATACACTTTTTTCTCGCCGCCACATGGAACATTCTCGAAGATTGACCACATCATTGGGCACAAAGCAAGCCTCTACAGATTCAAAAGCATAGAAACTATACCCAGCATCTTCACTGACCATGATGGAATTAAACTTGAGTTTAATTTCAAGAGAAATCCTCAAAGATACTCAAAAACATGGAAACTTAATAACCTACTCCTGAATGATTCCACAACTACTGAAGAAATAAAGAGTGAAATCAAAAGGTTTATGGAAGCCAATGACAATGACAACACGAGTTTCCATAATCTTTGGGACACTGCTAAAGCAGTCATAAGAGGGAAGTTCAT
This sequence comes from Tupaia tana, assembly GCA_026018925.1. NCBI lineage: Eukaryota > Metazoa > Chordata > Mammalia > Scandentia > Tupaiidae > Tupaia > Tupaia tana. The sequence continues at coordinate 97,693,310 of JAKSZU010000005.1, forward strand.
AGCAATTAGTGCACATAAGAGGAGCATGGAAAGAAGGCAAATGGATCACCTAACATCATGCCTCACAGAATTGGAAAAGCAACAGCAAAAAGATCCAAAAAACTCCAGGAGAAAGGAATTAATAAAGATATGAGCAGAAATAAATGAAATAGAAAATAAACGAACTATACAGAAAATAAATAAAAGTAAAAGCTGGTTCTTTGAAAAGATAAACAAAATTGATACACCACTAGCGAGACTTATTAAGAAGAAGAGAGAAAAGAACCAGGTGAATCAGATCTGCAATGAAGCAGGCAAAATAACAATAGACATAGTAGAAATAAAAAAACATTATTAGAGGATACTATGAACATCTGTATGCTAAGAAACAAGATAATTTGGATGAGATGGACAAATTCCTGGACATGTATAATCTACCTAGATTGAGCCAGGAGGATATAGAAAGTCTGAATAGGTCCATAACAAGCCAGGAGATCAAACTGGTTATAAATAACCTCCCAACAAAGAAAAGCCCTGGCCCTGATGGATTCACCTCTGAATTCCACAAAACTTTCAAAGAAGAGTTAACCCCCATTCTGCTCAAGTTATTTCTAAATATCCAAAAGGGTGAATCTCTCCCTAATTCATTCTGTGAAGCCTCTATCACCCTTATCCTTAAAACAGATAAGGACAGGACAAGGAAGGAAAACTATAGACCAATATCCCTGATGAATATAGACGCGAAGATTCTCAACAAGGTACTAGCAAATCGTATACAACAACTTATAAAAAAGATTATACATCATGATCAGGTAGGCTTTATCCCAGGAATGCAAGGTTGGTTCAACATACGCAAAACCATAAATGTAATACACCATATTAATAGGAAGAAAGATAAAAACCATATGGTCATATCAATCGATGCAAAAAAAGCATTTGATAAGATACAACATCCCTTCATGATCAAGACTCTCGGCAAAATCGTCATAGAAGGGTCATTTCTCAACACAATAAAAGCTATCTATGAAAAACCCATAGCGAACATCATCCTCAATGGAGAAAAGCTGAAAGCTTTTCCACTAAAAACAGGTACAAAACAAGGATGTCCACTTTCTCCACTCCTCTTCAATATAGTACTAGAAGTCTTGGCCATTGCAATCAGAAAAGAGGAAAAAATAAAAGGCATTTGAATAGGAAAAGAAGAGGTGAAACTCTCTCTATTTGCAGATGACATGATTGTATACATAGAAGACCCAATGGTTTCCATAAAAACAATTCTGGAATTAATACATGAATACAGTAAAGTTGCAGGATACAAAATTAATATCCAAAAATCTATAGCATTTCTGTATATGAACAACAGGCAGACTGAGATAGAACTGAAAAAAGTTGTTCCATTTACCATAGCCACAAAAAGTATAAGATACTTAGGGATAAATCTAACTAAAGAAGTTAAAGACCTCCACAAGGAAAACTATGAGAAGATAAAAAAAGAAATTGAAAATGACACAAAAAAGTGGAAGAACATCCCATGTTCCTGGATTGGAAGAATTAATATAATCAAAATGGCAATTTTACCCAACTTAATCTACCTATTTAATGCAATGCCAATCAAAGTACCAGACACATTCTTCACAAATCTAGGAAAGACGATCATAAAGTTTGCCTGGAATCATAAAAGACCCCGTATTGCCAAAGCAGTTCTGCACAAGAAGGGTGGAGTGGGCGGCATCTCACTCCCTGACCCAAAAATATACTACAAAGCTGTGGTAATCAAAACAGCATGGTACTGGCACAGGAACAGACAGGTGGACCAATGGAACAGAATAGAGTCCCCAGAAATGAACGCTCAAACATACAGCCAACTGATTTTTGACAAGGGGTACCAGTCAATCCTGTGGGAAAAGGAAAACCTCTTCAGCAAATGGTGCTGGCAAAACTGGATCTCCACTTGCAGAAAGATGAATCTGAACCCCTACCTCTCACCTCTGACAAAAATAAAGTCAAGGTGGATCAAAGATCTAAATCTAAGACCTCAAATTATAAAACTGCTCCTGGAAAACACCAGGGAAAATCTGGGAGACATTGGGGTAGGGAAAAACTTCTTAAATAAGACTCCTAACGCACAGTCTATGATCCCTAAAATAGACAAGTGGGATTACATCAGACTAAGAAGTTTCTGCATGGCAAAAGACACAGTGATTAGTGTGAACAGACAGCCCGCAGAATGGGAAAATATTTTTGTAAACTATGCATCAGACAAGGGACTGATAACCAGAATTCACAAGGAACTCAAGCAGCTGTTCCGGAAAAAGACAATCAATCCTATTAAAAGATGGGAGAATTAGTTGAAAAAACCACTCTCTAAAGATGACATACGAATAGCTAAAAGGCATATGAAAAAATGCTCAACATCCCTCATTGTAAGTGAAATGCAGATCAAAACAACAATGAGATATCACCTAACCCCAGTCAGAATGTCTAAGATTAAAAAAACAAAAAATGATAAGTGCTGGAGGGGGTGTGGTGAAAAGGGAACTCTCTTCCACTGCTGGTGGGATTGTAAATTGGTACAACCACTGTGGAGAACAATTTGGAGATTCCTACAAAATCTACAAATAGAACTACCATATGATCCAGCAATCCCACTCCTTGGTATCTACCTGAAGGACAGAAGAATTAATCAAAAAAGTGCTTGCACATCAATATTTATTGCGGCACTTTTCGTGATTGCTAAGTCAGGGAAACAACCTAAACACCCACGAACTGATGAATGGTTAGAAAAACTGTGGCACATATATTCAATGGAATACTATTCATCCATAAAAAAACAACAAAACCCTGGCTTTTGAAAGGAAGTGGATGAATATGGAAGACTTACTGCTGAGTGAAGCAAGCCATGCTATGAAGGAGAGGCATTGTATGTCCCCACTTAATATATACCAAGTGTCTGCACTCTAAATATATATATATATATATACATATATATATATATATATGTGTGTGTGTGTGTGTGTGTGTGTGTGTATTTGAAACCATACTGCTTCTGCTGTTATAGAGTTATAAAATTATACAAAATTATGAGACATAATTTCTTACTAATAATAAAATATTATTCAGTTATAAAAAAAATAAAATAAATAAATATGTAGAGGCTTGTTTTGTGTCCTGTGTGGTCAGTCTTCAAAAATGTTTCTTACAATGCTGAGAAAAAAATGTGTATTTTGTAGTTGTTGAGTGAAATGTTTTATAAATGTGCCGGTCCATTTGGCTTGTATCATTTAACTCCAGTGTCTCTTTGTTTAATTTTTGTTTAGATGGCCTATCTTGGGTTGTTGGAAAAGTCATGGCCAATTTTTCTATTTTTCTATGCAAAAATGCATCATGACTTTTCTGTCAGCCCAGTAACAGCAAGAGTGGGTGTTGAAAGCCCCCAAAATTGATATGTTAGAGTGTCTGTCTCCCTTTAAGCCTAACAGTCTTTGTTTAATGTATTTGGGTACCCCAATATTGGTTATGTAAATATTTAGAATTGTTTTATCTTCCTCATGAGTTGATTCATTTAATACTATACAATGACTTCTGGCTCTTTTTAACAATTTTAGCTTCAAGTCTATTTTGCCTGGTATTAGGATAGCAACTTACCCTGTTTGTTTTTCACTGGCATGAAAGGACTCTTCCCAATGCGTCATTTCCAATCTGGGTATGTCTCTACTGATGGGGTGTGTTTTCTGTAAGCAACATGAAAAGGGCTCCTGCTTTTTATCCATCGAGCCGGTTTATATCTTCTGATTGGGGAGTTTAACTGTTACATTCGATTGATTATTTGTATTCATTGTATACATAAATATACAGCTGCCGTTTTATTGGTTGCTTGCTGGTTGTTTGGGGTTTTCTTATTTCCTTTTCATCAGTTATTGTTTATCTTTGCTCTTGGGAAGTTTTTCGTAGTGGTAGGGATTGAACCGTCTCTCTATGCCTTCGCATGCTGTCCTGGTGAGGCCGTCCTTTTATTTCAGAGGCAGAGCCTCCTTGAGTGCCTCTTGCAGAGCTGGCTTAGTGTTGGTGAGTTTCTTGTTTGTCTGGGAATGTTACTGTTCTTCACCACGTTCTGTTATGACCAATTTTCTAAAACCTGTTTTCAACTTTTCTGTGATTGCCTGCACTCTGACTATGGTGAGTGGGGAGTTAGTGCCCGAGGAGAAATCTGTCTTTGTGCCCCGGTATCTTTGCACTAATATTCAGGCATCTGGCAGAAGTCTGTTTTCTTTCTGTAACCGAGAGGGATCCCCAGATGCCAGCGACGACTGCTGTCCTGTGGAGTGGTGCCCAGAGTTCTTGGACTCTGCGTAGGTGTGGGACCCTCTTCCACGTGTGACAGCCGAGCGGAGGTACCGGCTGAAAGTAATGCCCGCTGTCCTCAGCGGGCTGTGCACAGGAGGGCTGTGGTGCTGTGAGGAGCCGTGACTCAGTGGCTAGCTGTGTGGCTCACACCGTACACCCCAGATGTCTGCCCGCCCTGGTGCCTGCACTGCCCATAGTCGTGGCACCCACCCCACAGTGGATCACTGCAGTGCAGGTAGGTGGGGGAAGACTCTGAGCTGGCCTCCGCGGAGCCAGCAGGTGCCAGTGAGTGGGCCTCTGTGTCACTTTCCTGTCGTCTTCTCCCACCAGGACACTGAACCCTAGCAGCCCCTCGTATCACCACACCCCCTGCTCTCGCTTGCAGTGGAGGAAGATCCCCAGAAGCCGTGCTGTAGACCGCAGCAGGGGCAGGGCTGTTTGCAGAGGCAGCCTCGTCACTAAGGGGTCTAGTCTCCTCAGTCTCTTCTGCAGGGGTGGACAGGTGCACTCTTGTGCCACGGCTGTCTGCGGGGTGGCCCGCCCCTGCTCTGGAGTGTGTGAAGCCACGTGGGCCTGGCCGTGAGGTCACAGCCCGCGGCCCGGTCCAGCCGGGTGGTTGCTGCGGCCCATGTGCACTTTGGCGGTTCTCAGGGAGGTGGAGGCCTGCAGGCCGTGGTCCCCGGTGCGGGTTTCCCCCGAGCCGTTGCTCTGCTCTCGGAATGCTGCTGCTCAGCTGCTTGGTCCTGCGTTGGGCTCACCAGGGTGCAGCCCCGTGGGTCTCAGGAGCTCCCTCTCTGGGCCTGGGCTGTGTGGCATGTCGGCCTCCCAGGCAGTGGGGAGAGCTGTCCACAGTGCAACCAGAGGCTGCCCGGGGTGCCACGGGCACCTCCCCTCACAGGGCCTTACTGACTGCAGCTGTGATCAGAGCCGGCTGGGCACTTCTGGCCCCTTTCCTGTGCTGTTTCTCTTGAATTTCCACTTTTCAGAAATACCCAGCTCTTTCGCTGGTGGTTTCAAGTGTTGGTTAGAAACCCGCGCTGAGGTGCATCACGGCATCATTGCACGTCTTGGTTCAGGAGGGATGAGCCCTGGGTGCCCGTTGGGCTTTATCTTTGGGAGCTTCGAGTCTCCAGGAGGGTTGGGCTGAGGGCACACAGAGCCCCCAGGTGCACCCCGCCTGCAGCACCGGTGAGCTGTGCCCGGGTCGCTCCCGGCACGGCCCCTGTCAACACCGTGGTGAGCTCAGGTCAGAGCGCTGTCTCCTCTTCTCCCATGTTGGAAGTTGTGCCTTTTCTTTTTCATTCCCGCTTAGCCTGGCTAGAAGCCTCCCTGTTTACTGATCTTTTCGAAGAAGCTGTTTTGTTTTTTATTTTTCTCTGTTGGTCTGTCACTCTCACTGACTTCTGATCTAATTTTCATGACGGCCACGTGTCCCTTAGTAGCAGGGCCGTGTCCGAGAAGCGCTGTCAGCCAGCTGCCACGTGGGGGTCGTGAGCTGTGCAGGCCCCGGCGATGCGGGTGACTGCCAAGGATTTCCCGGGGCTCTGCAGCTGCGCCCTCACAGCCCTGGACCCTCTCCCTGTCACATCACTAGTAAATGACCACCCTGCTGGCTCAAACCAGCATAAATTTGGCATCAGAGTTGTCCTCTTTTTCAGCATCGTGAGCAACTGGCTTGGCCGTTGTCGTCTCGGTGCTGACTGAGAGTGGCCGTGCCTGGCCTTCGGTCTGGGGGACCGGGCGTTCTCTAGGTCCGGCGTCAGCCCCTCTTGAGCTCTGTCTGCCTGCTCCCCTTCAGTGGAGACCCTAGCAGCCCCTTCACTTCCATCTTGTTCTTCACGTCATCTCTGGGGTGGGCTGGGACCGCCCCGTTGGGGAGCAGGGATGTCACGGCCTCCCACCTTCGAGGCCTGTCACTTTCCATTCCGTTTCCAGGTCAACCACTTGTGTGGCCTCTTCCTGGCAACATTGCAGTGGGCTCTGGACGCTTAGGGGCCAGGGAGAACGCAGCATGCGAGATTAAATTAAGCATAGGAGATGGGCTGGTAGGTGGCATGGTGGTTAAAGCGCTGGACTCCCACATGGTTGACCACGGTTTGAGTCCTGGACCTGGCAGCATTCTCTCTCTCTCTCTGGTGCAACTGAAGAATACTAATAAATAACGTCTTAAAAATCTTAAAGGAGAAACAATACACCAAGAGGGGTGGTAAGCGTGAGCGCAAAGCTGCTCTTCTCTTGCATAAGTGGGAGCATGCTCTGATGATACAGCATAGCAGACACAGGAGCCGGCGACACCGTCTCTGGTCACTGTGCTGTGCTCTGTGTGACCGGCAGCACTGCATCTGCACACACGGGCTGTGCATGTGCCACCATGGCGGAGCCTTGCCGGCTGTGGGTCTTCACACTCTCACGATGATCTTGCAGGACTGTGGTCATGTATGTACTGTGGTCATGTATGTACTGTGGTCATGTATGTGGTCTGACGTTGGCTGGAATATTGTGGCGTGACTGTGTTTCATCTGCTCACTTGGTTTAATTTGTACTTTTTTTTCTTCTGGCTTCCTGAAGTGGAAGTTTAGATTATTGATTTTGAATCTTTCTTATTTTCTAACATATGCATTTTGTGTTATAAATTTCCCCCTAAGCATGGGTTTCGCTGCATCCCCAAATTTTGACAGCTTATACTTTAATTTTTGTTTATTTCAAATACTCAAACATTCTATTGGGACTTTTTTTTGCCTCGTTTATTATTTAGAGTATGTTGTTTAATCTCGAAATATTTGGGGCTTTTCAGCCATCTTTCTTTTACTGATTTCTATGTGATCTGGGAGCAGACTTGAAGCATGTTTAGGTGTGTCTTACACTGAGGATGTGGGCTTTCTCGGTGTATGTTCCCTGGGAGTCTGGCGAGATGCGTGTTCTGCTGCTGAATGGGTTTGCCGTCGGGTCAGGGGACCCGGGTGACTGACACTGTACCGTTCTCGGCCTCTTCGTGCAGCCCCCTCATGGAGTTCACCTTCAGTAAGGATGGAGAAGGGTCAGGTCTTGCTGGGCAGTGGCTTGCGTAGGCCGTGGTGGGGCTGGAGCTGACCCCCAGGTCTCAGGCCTTGGGCTGCCTCTCCCCCTGCTTGTCTCAACTCTGGCAATGGCCTTGGGGGTCCCCAGCACTGGGGTCTGAGTCTCCACGGGGAGGCGTGGGGTTTCTCAGCGAAGTTTATGCTCATGCAGGCATCCTGTCAGGCGTGAGCTGGGTGGGGAGGAGCTGGCCTGCTGAGGGGTGCCCCCGAGCAGTGCTTCCTGCCCTAGAGGCAGGGCGTGGCCCGTCCCTGTTTCTGTTGTGGTGTTTACCCGAGGTGGTGTTACCGCCCTGGGAGCAGCCCCACCCAGACCTCCGCCTTCCTGGCCACTTCCTCTGTGGTGACGGTGACATGTGACAGGTGTGGGCCGCTCTGCAGACCCCGGAGCGAACTTTGCAAGACGTTCCTGTCTCCCTTACCTCCCATCTCTCTCCCAGGTCATCAGTGGGGCCCCGGGTCACAAGGCTTTCTACTGTGCTGGCGGGGACAATCTGTTCGAGTGGCCCCTGTGTGGGGAAAACGGGGACAGGCAGCAAAGCTGCGCTGGTCTCCCCCGAGACGCGCCCTTAACTGCAGAAGCCAGTGGGCGTTAGGGCGTCGCCCAGCAGCTCTGCACCTCTGGGACGCCGGGCCTGGAGGAGGGTGCTCCCGCACGTGCTCAAGACGCGCTGTCTGCTGGTGGCTCTTGCTCTCCGTCGTGGGCCTCGTGCTTCGTGACGTGACGAGGCACTTTGGGTGGGGCAGCAGTGCTGTCCCAGGGAGGGGAGGTCCCAGAGCCCAGCTCTGCCCAAGCTCAGCGAGGACCCGTGGTGCACGGTCGCCGTTCAGGCATCTGCTTCCCCACCACGTCTGCCAGGCCCGTGCCTGCCCTTGTGCAGGCATCCCTGGTTCGAAGGCGCAGCCTCAGGGCCAGGGCAGCTGGTGGCTGTGGTGGCCCGCCACGTTGGGGCCTGCTCACTCGTGGCTCCTAGAGCCTGCAAAGTGTGGGGACATCAAGGACCACAGCTCTGGAGTGGCTGTGTGAGGCAGCTCAGGGCCTCACAGGGCTTTGGGTGTCGGCTGCACGCAGGGGCCTGCTTGAGCCAGGAGACAGGCCAGCGTGGCAGGCAGTGTGGTGTCCCCCGTGACTCTGTGTCCCCCCTGCATGACCCTTTGGCACCTCCCCTTCCCCCACCCCACGACTCACTGGTGAGCACCCCGGCTGTGGTTCTCCAGCACCTCCTGTTTCTCCCCACCCCCTGTGACTCCCAGGACTCCCCCACACCTCTGTGACTCCTTCCCCCTCGTGACACCCCCAGCATATGACTCCCCCATCACTGTCCCTTCCCCTGTAACTCTGGGTCCCCACGGCCATAACTGGCCCATGACCCTGTCCTTGTGCTCGGCAGGGCAAGGTGCACCTGGAGCTGCGGCTGAGCGAGGTCATCGCAGACACGGGCGCCGTCTGCCACAAGCTCGCTGCGCGGTAAGAGCCTGCGGCCGTGACGCCCGGAAACACGGGCCTCATCCCGGACAGATGTCCAGAGCCCCCGACTCGCCAGGTCTGCAGGACGATGTCGGGTCAGAGGCCCCAGCCCCTGTGTGTCCCCAGGAGGAAGAGGTCACCCTAGGAGGTGACGCGCCAGCTGCCAATGGCCAGAGAGGTCCAGTGCCTTGTGGTGAGGGTGGAGGTACTCGAGGGGTGAACTCGCCCCCGGGGCACAAATGCAGGGCCGTGGCTGTGAGGCCCGTGTCCAGGAGTGGCTCAGGACTGGCCTGCATGTCCCTGTGGGTGACCAGAGGCCCTGTGAACGGGCCGGGCAGCCTGCTCCAGGCTCTCAGGGCCTCCCCGGCAGCCAGCTAAGGACCCGTGCCCCACACGCATGAGCACCAGCCTGGATCAGGGAGGCTTGGGCGCAAGAGCTGAGCAGCGGGAGCACACTCAGCCCTCGCAGGCTCGAGTCCCTGCAGAACACAGAGCATGTCCCGCTGCAGGGCTGGGGAGTGGCCAGCAGGGCAGCCATGTCCATCCATCCGCCCCTCCCATGTGCTCACGGTGCGTCCACCCCTGCCGCGTGCTCACGGCGCGTCCGCCCCTGCCGCGTGCTCACACCACGGCCCTCCTTCGTTCCCACAGACCTCTCTGGAGGTTACAGGAAACGCAGGAGCCTGGCCTGCCCGAGCTGGTGGCCCTGCGCACCGGGGTGGGCATTCATGCCCCTCGGGCGGCCCCTCATGGCAGCCTGGTGCTCAGGCCCTGTGGAGCCCCAAGCAGCCCGCCTGCCTGTAGGTGGAGACCGCCCCGGGGGACTGCAGGGTGGGCAGCTGGGCGCTGGGCCCATCATCCTAGGCGGCCAGGCCCGGGGCTTCTCAGATGGACAGACCCACCCTCGGCAGCCGCCTCGCCCGCCCACTCACGGACCTCAATGTCACGACCTCTGCCTGCCACTGAGGACGTGAGGCCCTTCACCTGGCTCAGTCCTGGAAAACCCTCATCAGCCCGATGGCCGGGTCCCTGGAACTGTGACGTCAGCATCCTCTCCGGGCCATAGCTGTGCCCTCCAGAGCCAGGCCGCGTGCTCGTCCTGGTTGGGGACGGCCCCTTCTGTCCACTCCGGCTGCTGTGAGGCTGGAGGCATTGGCTGTCCTCGGTTCATGATGGACTTCCCACGGGACCTCACTGGTTCAGAGCACGAATCCCACTGCAGTCCCGAGTGGCAGTTCCACGCTGCCCGGCTGCTCAGTACGGAGTGGCAGCCCGGCGCCTGGCCCTCGTCCCTCGTAGGGGCAGTGTCTGCCCCTACGTCAGAGGCCGCTGTGGGAGTTGGGCCTCGGCGCACCCAGCTGTCTCGAGGGCCGACTCTCCTTGCTTGTGAGGTTCGACCTCCTGGACTGAGCAGGGAGAAGGCTGGGCCTGGGGGTGGCCTTCCAGGACCCCCTGCCAGGAAGTGGAGTCACCTCCAGTCCCTCAAGCTCCCCGAACAGTCAAAGTGTCTGGCAGACAGGGCAGGGGAATGTGAGCAGCTCCCGGAATGCCACGGACTTGTGGGAGGGCATGGATGCAGTGGCCAGTCCTGGGGCAGTGGGCGGACAAGCGCACCTCGAGCCAGTCCCCATGCCCTGCCTGTGTGCGTGCTCAGAGGTGTGTGAACGGTGGGATGCCCTGGATTGAGCTGCGGAAGCAGGGGGATCCTCCTTCATGCTGGGACCAGACTTTCCTCAGAGCAGACACTGGCACCCCCACCCCACAACGCCTATGCCGGAGTGAAAGGACCAGTCCAACCACGGGAGCCTCGGCCCTCCTCCAAGGCACAGTCCTGCAACTGGCCCTGGACGGGACAACCCAGTGTGGCATGGCTTGTGCGAATGCAGCGTCACCTGCTCCAAACAGGCCTCCAAGAAGCAGGAAAGTGTGACCCATAACCTGGAGAAAAACAGTCAATAGAAACAGGGTGACAGCAAGAAAGGAGTTGGTGGGTGCGGACCTCGGGTCAGCGCGGCCGAGCCTGGACTGCAGGGACGGGCTCAGTGGGCATGGACCTCGGGGCAGCAGGAATTTAAAGAAGGCCGCGAGCCTCTGGTTGGCCCCTCGCTGCAGCACTAAGGACTAAGTGAGGCGTGACGTGGGCGCCTTGCGTTGTGAGCTGCACACAGAAGACGGTTACGTGCTGGCTGTGACCTCAGCCCTTAGCTCGGGTTCCTGTACCTTGTTGAGGCTCCAGTCCTCACCTGTAAAATGGAGTTAAAATAGGGCCTGCCTGGTAGCGTGTCGGCGTGAACGAGTGACCGTGTGGATGCCAGGAACAGTGCCGGCTCCTGGGTGACAGCGCGTCGGCTCTGGGCTGGCAGTCGGGCAGTCTCGGGGCCATGTCACCTCCATGGCAAATGCAGTTCCACACGGGGCACCACACCCAGTGCTCAGCTTCCCCTCTTCACGTGTTTTCTGCATGTTAATCGACGCACTCCTTCTCTGCTGACCAGAGACTCCCTGTCTTTGCCGGTCCTGGGGGGACCCCATTCTCCATGAGAGACTTCCCGGAAGCCCGCCTGCAGCCCATGGCCCCTGACCGCTGTCCCTCCTCCTCTCCGCAGCATCTTCGAGTGCCAAGGCCTCCCGATTGTGAATGGACAGTGCGACCCTTACGCCATCGTGACACTGGCAGGCCCCTTCAGGCAAGTCCCAGCTTCCTGTGCCGGGCGTCACTCCGGTCCCGAGGGCCGGGAGGGAGCCGCCCCCCGAGACCTCGCCCAGGACGGAGCGGGGTGCACGGAGCGGGGTGCACGGAGCAGGGTGCACGGAGTGGGCTGGGACACTGCTGTGCTCGTTTCCATCCCGCTCTGGAGCCGCCCCTCAGAGAGGGAGTCTGTCCTTCCAGTGGGTATTTTTGGCTCAGTGAAGGTTCCTGATTTGCATACCAGATGGAGTTAGAGAAGGCAGAAATGTTTGTAAGATAAACAAAGACAGAAAGTTGCTTGTACATTTGGAAGCTCAGTTTTAAGACCAAGAGCTTTAGAGTTGACAGTGTTATTTTTAATCTTAACCTTTCCTCTGTTTACAGATCGGAAGCAAAGAAGACGAAAGTGAAGAAGAAGACAAACAACCCCCAGTTTGACGAGGTGTTCTACTTCGAGGTTGGTGTCTCCGGCACGAGCGTCAGGCCGAAACCCTGCGCCAAGGCGCCTGGCAGAGAGCCGAGGTCCGCAGGGTCTCGGGCCCTTCCTCCTTCCAGAAGTTCTGTCAGGAGTGGCCCCGGCCCCAGCCAGCCCCGGGATCGGGGGACTGAGTCCCAGAGTCGTCCTCCCCCAGCTCCCCGAGGAAGGCTGTCTGCTGCCTGCTGAGCTGAGAGCTTTTAGTGCTTTAGTGCTTTAGAGCTTTTAGTTAGTGCTTTTCGGATTGTCAGGACTCGGGCTTTTCTGTTTCTCACTGCTCCACCCCAGCTCAGCAGGGAGAGGAAGAGCGAGGCTTGGAGCACAGGACAGAGATGCACACAGAGCCTGCCCGGCCGCCGCCCAAGCGGCTGAGTGGTGGGGAGGGCAGAAGGGAGGTGTGTGTGGGGGGGGCAGGAGCCCAGCAGCTGCACAGACACCCAGGCAGACGTGCCGGGGCCTCAGACCACCCGGACCTTCTGCGGGGCCTGCACTGGGCACAGTGACCCTTAGGACAGATGAGCACTCACCACCTGGGGACCCAGAGAGGGGCCACCAGTTCTGCACCCGCCAGAGTGGGGACACATGGGGAGCCCAGGCAGGGGCACGTGTGTGCAGATAGAGTGGGGGGCGGTGTCAGACCTAGAGCACGCGTGTGCAGACAGAGTAGGGGCGGTGTCCGACCTGGGACACGCGTGTGCAGACAGAGTGGGGGCGGTGTCCGACCTGGGGCACGCGTGTGCAGACAGAGTGGGGGCGGTGTCCGACCTGGGGCACGCGTGTGCAGACAGAGTGGGGGCGGTGTCCGACCTGGGGCACGCGTGTGCAGACAGAGTGGGGGCGGTGTCCGACCTGGGGCACGCGTGTGCAGACAGAGTGGGGGCGGTGTCCGACCTGGGGCACGCGTGTGCAGACAGAGTGGGGGCGGTGTCCGACCTGGGGCACGCGTGTGCAGATAGAGTGGGGGCGGTGTCCGACCTGGGGCACGCGTGTGCAGATAGAGTGGGGGCGGTGTCCGACCTGGGGCACGCGTGTGCAGATAGAGTGGGGACAGTGTCCTACCTGGGGCACGCGTGTGCAGACAGAGTGGGGGCGGTGTCCGACCTGGGGCACGCTTGTGCAGATAGAGTGGGGACAGTGTCCTACCTGGGGCATGTGTGTGCAGATAGAGTGGGGGCGGTGTCCGACCTGGGGCATGCGTGTGCAGATAGAGTGGGGGCGGTGTCCGACCTGGGGCACGCGTGTGCAGATAGAGTGGGGGCGGTGTCCTACCTTTGGCATGCCCACGAGCCACGCCCCACCTGGAGACAGGTGGGAAGAGATTACGATAGTTCTGTGATCTTACTTCTCAGAGAGGGAGTTACTTGCAGTAGTTGGAGGCTTCCTGAAGGAGGGGGCATTTCAGAAACAGGCTTTACTGGAGTGACAGAGGTGACCCAGTATGAGGTGCCAGGAGGTGCAGTAGGAGGACCAGCAGGCGGCGTGGTGGTTAAGGCGCTGGACTCCCACATGGTGGACCTCGGTTTGAGTCCCTGGCAGCTTGCTTCCTCCCCTACCCCCATCCCTGGTGAAATGAAAATAGTAATAATAAATAAAATTAGATAAAATAATTTTCTTTTTTTAAAAAAGAAAATGTGTAGGGCCACTCGGCAGGCCCTCTGCAGGTCCTAGGCGCGTGGCTCGTAGGGAGGGTGAAGGGGGCCGAGGCCAGGGGCAGCTCACGGAGGCTGAGAGCTGGGCAGGGGTGCTGCTGGGGCAGGAGGGAGGCATTGGTGGCTCCTGCCTGGAGCAGGTGCACTCGGTCAGGGGGGTGGGGTGGCGGGCAGGAGGCAGGAGGAGTCTGGGAAGGAGCGGGGCTGCCCTGGCCTCTCCTACAGCCCAGGGCTCCAGTCAAGGCTCCAGAGAAGCAGCGTAAGCCACAGGGCCCAGGTAGGTCAGGGTTAGAACTCCGAGCTGAAGCCCCAGGATCCCCGAAGCGGCAGGGAGGGGCAGAGCCAGCTGGAGGCCTTCCACGTGAGGCCGTCATCACTCACGCCCAAGCTGAGCCTCCCCTGTGACCCCGGCCCTCCATCTCCATGGGGAGGTAGTGTGCGTCCCCGTGACCCCGGCCCTCCATCTCTGTGGGGAGGTGGTGTGCGTCCCTGTGACCCCGGCCCTCCCTCTCTGTGGGGTGGTGAGGTGGTGTGCGTCCCCCCCAGTGACCTCGGCCCTCCGTGGGGAGGTGGTGTGCGTCCCCGTGACCCCGGCCCTTTGTGGGGAGGTGGGGAGGTATGCGTCCCCCCCGTGACCCCGGCCCGGCCCTCTGTGGGGAGGCCCTTTGTGGGGAGGTGTGCATCCCCTGTGACCCCCGGCCCTCCATCTCTGTGGGGAGGTGGTGTGTGTCCCTGTGACCCCGGCCCTCCATCTCTGTGGGGAGGGGGTGTGCGTCCCCGTGACCCCGGCCCTCTGTGGTGAGGTGGTGTGCGTCCCCGTGTCCCCGGCCCTCCATCTCTGTGGGGAGGTGGTGTGCGTCCCCGTGTCCCCGGCCCTCTATCTCTGTGGGGAGGTGGTGTGCTTCCCTGTGACCCTGGCCCTCCATCTCTGTGGGGAGGTGGTGTGCGTCCCTGTGACCCCAGCCTTCCGTGGGGAGACCCACAGTGCCTAGTGGCATAGCCGCACCTTCCAAGGCTCTCCAAGCCCTCAGTGCCTGTGGGAGGGAGGTCTGCTGCAGAGGGTGGCTGCAGGGGGCCACAGGGCGACCACCTGTCCCACGTCCAGCCTGGCCCAGAGGGGCCTCGCCCTTGCCACTGGTGAGGTCTGCAGTGCGTTCTCTCCCATCTGCTGCCAGGTGACCAGACCCTGCAGTTACAGCAGAAAGTCGCACTTCGACTGTGAGGAGGAAGACGTGGACAAACTCGAGGTTAGGTGAGAACAGCAGGCTGCCTTGCCCCCGTGGTCGGCTCTGGCTGCACTTCTGTGTCAGTTTGCTTTGTTTCTAAAATTAAGAGCATGGGTGGAAACAGATTGGCGCTGGCGCCAGACGTCGTGGCTGGAGGCTGGCCCTGCGCAGCCCTCCCGGGGTGGGTGGATGGTTGCAGAGGCTGCTGGCCCCGCGGGCTACTTAGCGGTGCCTTCAGTGAGGCGAGGGTCCAGGGCTTCACCCCTGCAACTGCGAGAGGTCTCTCCCGCACTGGCTGTGGCCGGGTCCACGGGCACACGCGGCCTGTCCTCAGGTGTCCTTGTGAAGCTCTCAGTGCTCGGCCTGCTTGTCACCCACCAAGGCCACGACATGGACGTGTCACTGGGGTCGGGCCAGCTTCCCACATGTTGGCCTGTTGGGAAGGACCAGGACCTGCAGCGGCCGGCGCCATGGCCCTCTCCAGCCCTCCACCAGGCTGCACCGCCCCTCCGGACTCCCGGCCCGAGAAGGGGCTCGGTGCTGTCAGCTCTGTGGGAAGCATGGGAGCAGCATGGGTCTGCCGAGGGAAGGCACGTCCTCCCCATGTCCAGGGGAGCCACGCAGACAGGCCCGACGCGGGCTTTATCCACAAACCCAGGAGCCCTCAGCAGTGTCTCCTCCAGGACCCTGTGGGTCTCCCTCACCTGGGCCATAGCCTCTATCTGTCTGCACCAGCCAGGGTGCGTCCTCCCATCCAGGAGGATCAGGGACACTCCAGAAGGCACTGTCCATACTGCATAGGGAGAGGGAGGGGAGGGGAGGGGAGGGGAGGAGAAGGGAGGGGAAGAGAGGGGAGGGGAGGAGAGGAGGGGGAGGAGAGGAGAGGGAGGGGGGAGGGAGGAAGGAGAAGAGAAGGGAGGGGGAGGGGAGGAGAGGGGAGAGGAGGAGGATAGGGGAGGAGAGGAGGTTAAGGGAGGGGAAGGGAGCCAGGAGAGAGAGGGGAGGAGAGGGAAGGGGTGAGGGGAGGGGAGGAGAAGAGAAGGGAGAGCTGTGGGGAGGGGAGGGGAGCCAGGAGAGAGGAATGGAGAGAGAGGGGAGGAGAGGAGAGGATTCTGGACCCTCCCCCTCAGGGCCAGCAGTACTGGCCTCCTGGCCACTCCATGGTGGAGCTCCTGGTGTCCTGGGAGTGGCCAGCCAGCCCGCAGCAGCTTGCAGGTCCACGCCAGGGCAGCCCCAGGGGTCCGACACGCGTGTTCCCCGGCGCCTTAGTGACCTGCATCTGACAGGTCTGCCCTGCTGCCTCAGGGCCAGGCTCCCTGAGGATCCGGGTCTAGATAGCAGAGACGTGGGTAGGTGGCCATTTGTCTGCCCGGGTCCCAGGTCCGCCGTCGAGCCACAGGCTTCCTCCGCGCCACCTGGCTGGTGTCCCTCACGCTCCACGGGCTGAGCTGTCCACACCCGGCCCCGAGTGTGCTCTGCAGTCACCTCAGGGCCCACCCCGAA
The DNA here is from genome assembly GCA_026018925.1 of Tupaia tana. NCBI lineage: Eukaryota > Metazoa > Chordata > Mammalia > Scandentia > Tupaiidae > Tupaia > Tupaia tana. Next base: position 97,709,717 of record JAKSZU010000005.1, read on the forward strand.
ATGCTTGCCCCCCCCCTCGGTGGGCAGCCCCCGTTCCCGCTCAGGGGGAAGCCTGGTCCTGGAGGTTGTCCTTGGAACGAGCTTGACCCGCACGTGCCCCAGCGCCGAGTTTTGCTGGAGCGTGCTGTCCTCTGTGCTCAGAGTGGGGAAAGGCCGCCTGGCTGGTGTCCCTCACGCTCCACGGGCTGAGCTGTCCACACCCGGCTCCGAGTGTGCTCTGCAGTCACCTCAGGGCCCACCCCGAAATGCTCGCCACCCCCCCCCCCCCGGTGGGCAGCCCCCGTTCCCGCTCAGGGGGAAGCCTGGTCCTGGAGGTTGTCCTTGGAACGAGCTTGACCCGCACGTGCCCCAGCACCGCGTTTTGCTGGAGCGTGCTGTCCTCTGTGCTCAGAGTGGGGAAAGGCCGCCTGGCTGGTGCCGTCGGGCAGACCAGACTGTGGTGTCTCCGGGAAACATGCTGCTGGACACGGGCTCCCACTTGTGACCCCAGGCACCCCCTCGCTGTCCTGGGTGTGACCCTGTCCTGAAGGGACACTTTCCTGCTGGGACGTGCAGGGTGGCTGAACTGGGCCTCAGCAGCGACGGCCATGGTGGGCAGTGTGGTCAGACCACGTGGGATCCTCAGCCCTGGGGCCACCCTGCAGGCCAGCTGCAATGTGGGCAGCCCTGCTGACCTCGGCCCCGCCCACCTGCCCACAGGAACAGAGAGGAGGACCCCTGCCCTCTAGATCCCGGCTGGGGAGACTGAGCTCTCAGAGCTGCAGGCTGCCCTGAGGGCCCTGGCGGTCTGGCCCACTGGCCGTCCTTGGGCACAGCGCTCGGGCCAGGACAGAGGCTCTGTGTTTAGTGACGGAGAGCTTGGACACCAGCCGTCCCATGCTGGGCGGGCCCTGCTGCCGCACCAGGCTGCATCCCAGTGGCCTCCCCGCCGGGTGTGAGCCCCACAACAGCCATGGTTCAACCCTGCAGGTGAAAGCCGCCAGGCTACACTCCGGGCTTTTCCCGGTGGCTCCCCCCACTATAGAGCTGCAGTGCGGCTGAGGCCGGGGGTTCCCCTCCGGGCCCGGCAGGCCTGTGTCTGCAGCTCCCGCTGCCCGTCCACTGCACCTGGGACATTCTATGGGGAAGTGAGGTCTTCGTCCAAAGCCTCCAGTCTGAGCCTGGTTAGTGCAGGTCCTCCGAGGGCCGGAGCAGAGGATGGCAGGCCCGCTCCAGGCCCTGGGACACGTGTTGGGTGGACGGCCGTGCTGTCATTGCAGGGTTGACCTGTGGAACGCCAGTAACTTGAAGTTCGGGGACGAGTTCCTGGGGGAGCTGAGGATCCCGCTGAAGGTTCTGCGGCAGTCCAGCTCCTACGAAGCGTGGTAGGTGATGGTGTATGGGCAGGTCCGTGTCGGGAACAGAGCTGCATGGCCCCAGGAAGCGAGGGCTCAGAGCCTGGAACGAAGCAGCTTGGCTGTGCTGACCTCAGCCCCTCGCCCAGTACCGCCTGCTCTTGTCCCCTGTTGGCTCCGGCAGGTTCTAGCCAAGACACTCTCATGGCATGGAGCGGTTGTGAGGAGCCATTAAGCCGGACATGGGGGTTACAGTGGCTCAGGGCTTCAACCGTCCCCTGGGCCCACTTGCAAGGGCAGACAGTGCGTGTCCATGGCCCTGGGAGCAGCAGCTGGCGGCATCTCCATCCAGGTCCTCGGTGTTCCCCGGGCCAGCACTGTCTCAGACCCTCATCCCTGCCCTGCTGCCCGACTTTGAGGGGTCTGGCTCTGCTGCGAGTGTCTGTCGAGGCCTCCGGCCATGAGCACATCCCAGCATGGGCACCTCGGCACATGCGACTTGCTTTAACTCGTGCGCGGAGTGGCGCTTCCTCTGACAGACCCCGCTGGGTATCTGCTGGTCTCTCCTGCAAGAGCCGTCATGCGATGTGGCTCCGAGGTGGCCACGCAGCCCGGTGGGTCTGGACTCGTGTCCTTTGAGCCAAACTCTGGCCCATGGGGCTGAGCCCTCGGTCTGGTGCTGGGCACAAGTTCCCCACCTGGATTGTAAACTGACTGGCCTAGAGTCCGGGAAACAGGGAGGCGGGCAGCAGCAGGAACCCCAGGGGACCACGGGCCACCAGGCGAACGTGCCTTCCCCACTGCGGAAGCCAGACCGCCCATGGGGTGGTGTCTGTGTAGCTGTGCAGTGCCAGCCTCTGGCAGGTGCCCACGCATGCCAGTCCAGGACTCCCTCCCGTCTGAGTCGGGCTCTGTGGTCAGCCCCAAAGCAAGCGTCTCCTGGGGCACACAGGCAGAGTGGTTGCCCCTCAGGTGCCCCGCAGAAGGCCTGGTCGCCCGCTGCAGACCAGCCTAGGCGGGGCCATCTGGGGAGCTGCCTCATGTGACCTGCTGTCCACGTGTCCCTCTCCCAGGTACTTTCTACAGCCCCGGGACAACGGCACTAAGAGCCTGAAGCCGGACGACCTGGGGTCCCTGCGGCTGAATGTGGTGTACACAGAGGACCACGTCTTCTCGTCCGACTACTACAGCACCCTGCGGGGCCTGCTGCTCCAGTCCGCGGATGTGGAGGTGTGTGCGTGGGCTCACACTGGGCTGTGTCCAGCTGTGGGCCCTCTGGGTGCGGAGAGGGCCTGCTTCCCGGCCTGTACCCCAGGCCCTTCTGGGGGTCACCAGGCTCCCTGTGCTCAGAGCCGAGGGAGCGGTGGTGCCCAGGACCTCCTGGTTTGTCTGGCTGCCACCCCAGCCTTGTGGCCCCTCTGCTCAGGGCCCTGTGCCACGGGTGCGGGATGCCCCTCAAGGCCATGGCCGAGCAGCGTGTTAACTGGAGGCTGTCACATGGGACTTCCCACATCAGGGAGTGGGCAGCCTATGCACAGCCATGGTGTCAGCTGTGGGTGCGTGGGGGCTCGGGGGCAGGCCAGGCCTGGCTGACTCGTGTCTCCGGCCAGCCCATCTCGGCGTCGGCGGCCCACATCCTGGGCGAGGTCTGCAGGGAAAAGCAGGAGGCGGCCATCCCGCTGGTGCGGCTCTTCCTGCACTGCGGCCGTGTGGTGCCCTTCATCAGCGCCATCGCCAGCGCGGAGGTGCAGAGGACCCAGTGAGTGCCCTGCCCCAGGGCCCGTGGAGCCGGCTGTCCAGACCCGCGTCGGCAGGGCCAGCAGGGTGGGTGGGCTGCTCTCGGGAGCCCTGCGAGTCCCGATACCCGCTCAGACCTGTGCTGTCTGAAATCTGTGCTTGGAAACCGGGGAGTGTGGGGTGCATCAGCGCCCGTGGTGCAGAGACGCCCCGGCTTCTGCTTGGCCTTCGGGTTCCATTCTGAGGGTCGCAGCATGGGGTCACAGGCTGGGCAGCCGGACACGGCTCCTGGGACACTCACAGGCTCGAACAGGCTTGGGACGTGCCAGCATCTCTGGCAGGAGCGAGGAGCGGCTGTGGCCTGCGCCCGGCACACCCGAGGCCCTGGTGCCAGAGCCTGATGCCTCCGTGTAGACGCCCCTCGCGGGGCACAGCAGGCTGTGGCCCACTCTTCCTGGCGATGTGTGTGGGCTTCGGCTCCTCCTTAGGCCTCGGGCACTTACTTCCACCGCGCCAGCACTCGAGGCAGCCCCGCTGTTTCCAGGGACCCCAACACCATCTTCCGGGGAAACTCGCTGACGTCCAAGTGCATCGACGAGGCCATGAAGCTGGCGGGCACACACTACCTGCAGGCCACCCTGCGGCCCATCGTGGAAGAGGTCAGCCACATGGGCCACGGGCTCAGCCGGGCAGGGAGGGCGGGCCGCCGACAATGCGGGGTCCACGTGGTAGCTGCCGTGACCTCACTGCAGGGGCCTACCCGTGAGCTGCTGTGGGGCTGTTCTGTGGGTTCCAGAATCTCCCCAAATCAAAGAGGAGGAAACCCACGTTTGCCGAGGATGGCACTCACAGGACCACCCGGCGCGTCCAGAACCCCCCTCGCGAGTCCCAGAGCCGCCCGCCAGGGCCAGGGCTGTGTGCTCGTCCCAACTCCACTTCTGACATGGGAGCTGCACTCCTCCACCCCGCCCCCCCATGCGGGCACCTTCCAGGGCATTCTTAGAGCGGCTTGCAGAAAACAGGCTCTTGGCAAATATGAGAACGCTTAAAGCGAAGTTTTGGTTGACCCCACGGGCAAACTGCCACGCTTTGTGGTGAAGACACCATCAATGCCATCGAGGCCTTGGAAGCCAGCCAGTGTGACCTGCGCCCTGACGCTGGGCTGCTCCTGTGCAGCCTGTGGAGTGGGCATGCGGGGTGGTCACGGTCAGGACTGGTCCCTGTTGGCTGCCAGCATCCGGCAGTGACCAGGGTCGCCCTCCTAAGGGGTCGCCATCCCCGCCTTCCTGCTTCCAGATATGCCAGGGCCACAAGCCTTGTGAGATTGACCCTGTGAGGCTGAAGGATGGGGACAGCCTTGAGAGCAACATGGTAAGGGGTGCCACCGGGTCTGCACTGGTCGGGGCCGGGGCAGTTCCAGCCATGCTGCGGGGTGGTAGGCAGGACGGGCTTGGGCCGGCGCTGCCCCAGAGCTCTGCGTGGGGTGTGGGCCTGCCGCCGTCTTTCCACCTGCCGCTGCACCCTGGCCCCGGCTCCTTCCCTCCCCTGGGGCCCAGGAAACTGCCCGTGTCCCTCCACCCTGTGCCCGTGTCCCTCCACCCACGCCCATGTCCCTCCACCCTGTGCTTGTGTCCCTCCACCCTGCGCCCGTGTCCCTCCACTCGTGCCCGTGTCCCTCCACCCTGCGCCCGTGTCCCTCCACCCATGCCCATGTCCCTCCACCCTGTGCCCGTGTCCCTCCACCCTGCGCCCGTGTCCCTCCAACCTGCACCCGTGTCCCTCCACCCGCTCCCGTGTCCCTCCCCACCCACGCCCGTGTCCCTCCACCCGCGCCCGTGTCCCTCCACCCTGTGCCCATGTCCCTCCACCCTGCGCCCGTGTCCCCTCTCCTCGTGCACCCTATGCCCCCTCCATCCCCACACTGGGTGTCCCTCCGTCCCTGTACCATGTCCTGTGCCTCACCCCATGGTCATACCTTCACATAAAGGGCAGAGCCTTGCCTCTGGGAGGTGCGTCCCAGTGGACGGGGGGGACGGCAAGGCCTGGGGGGGGTCAGGGACTGTGAGGTCTGGGGGAAGGGTGAGATCTGGGAGGGAGGGATAGCCAAGTCTGTGGAGGGTGGTGAGGCCCAGGGGGAGGGACAGTGAAGACCAGAGAGAGGGACAGTGACGCCCGGGGCATAGGGTGGTGAGGCCCAGGGAGGGTGGTGAGGCCTGGTGTGGGAAGAGACGGTGAGGCCTAGGGGAGTGATGGCAAGGCCTGGGGAGGGTGGAGAGGCCCGGTGGGGGGCGAGGCCTGGGGAGGGTGGAGAGGCCCGGTGGGGGGCGAGGCCTGGGGAGGGTGGAGAGGCCTGAGAGGAGGAATGAGGCAAGGGGGCAGCAGGCTCGGCGGCTCGAGGGCTGCGACCATGGTGGGTGCAGCAGGGAGGGGTGGGCTGCCCTGCGTCTGCTGTGGCTGCAGGAGAACCTGAGGCAGTACGTGGACCGCGTCTTCCACGCCATCACGGAGTCCGGCGTCAGCTGCCCCACCGTCATGTGCGACATCTTCTTCTCCCTCCGCGAGGCAGCCGCCAAGCGGTTCCAGGGTGAGCCTCGCTGAGCCTGCCCTGGTGCCTGTGGCCCCGGGCAGCTCAGAGTCTCCACTGGGCTGGAGCCGGCGCTGCCCGGGCCAGGCCATCTCCCCAGGTCCTGCCCGCAGCAGTGATGGGAGGGCCAGGCCCTGCCCCGGGACCAGGAAGGCCACCTGGGTTTCCTCTCGAGGTTGACGCAGCTTGGCTGGGCGTGGTGATTACGCGCGGGCAGCCCTCCGCACAGCCCCAGCAGGGAGGGCTGGTGGGGCCGCCCCCAGGCGCTGCGATCCCAGACTGCTCAGGCACAGGCGGGAGCAGCAACACGGCTCCCGTCTCCTCACCCCGGATGGCAGCAAGCCCTGAGACGGCTGGTGCTTGACGGTCCAGCCCCGACTGCTCACCCCGTGGCTGTAACGGGGGAGACAGAGAAAGACAGAGAGACAGAGACAAAGAAATACAGACATAGGGAGATAGAGACAAAGAGACAGAGAAATAGGAAGACAGAGAGGTAGAGACAAAGACAGAAAAAGGCTGAAATATAAGGAGACAGAGACAAAGAGACAGAGGTAGAGACAGAGACAGAGAAAGGCTGAGAGATAGGGAGACAGATGGAGGCAAAGAGACAGAAAAGCCAAGATGGATAGGGAGATAGAGAAAGGCAGAGAGGGAGCCACCCAGTGTGGGAGACAGAGACGCACACCGAGAGCCGGGCTGTGCTTGTCCATGGGGCCCTCAGGAGGAAGAGGGCGCCAGGTCACCCGGCCCAGGGCTGCCGTGCAGCATCCCAGTGACCTGCGTCCTCGTCTCTGGCCACAGGTGACCTGGACGTGAGGTACACCGCCGTGAGCAGCTTCATCTTCCTGCGGTTCTTCGCGCCCGCCATCCTCTCCCCTAACCTCTTCCAGCTCACGCTTCACCACACGGTAAGCTCACCGCCGCGAGCCCACGTCTGAGCCAGAGCCTCCGGGCCTGCCTACCTCAGGAGTCTCATGTACCCACGAGGCACCTCCGGCAGGGCGTGACTCGCCACCCACCTGCCTCGGGCACGATCCGCGGCGTGTGTGCCCATGTGCTCGGGAGGTCGCTGGGTGTGGACGGGGACCCTCCCGCGGGCCGGCCTCACAGAGGTGCTTTCCCACGCCCTCGGGCGACCTGTCCTGGGACCACACTTCAGGGAAGGCCAGCACCACCGTCAGATGAGCTGTGGTTTGGCCGGGTTCTCGCTGGTCATGTTAGTCTCTGCACAGCAAGAGGGTTCGCGTGCTCTGGAAGGGCTCCGCATTTACTCAGCCGGTCGGCACTGACCGGGCTGTGAGCCAGGCTGTGTGCCATGGCACGGGCCGATCTCCCGGGACAGCCGCCGTTGCGTGTGCAGGTGGCTCCGGGCCTGGGGAGGCAGAGCGTGGGGACGGGGGACAGCCCACCTGCTTCTGCGGGTGAGAGAGGGGTCTGCTGGCCGGTGTCCCAGGAAGCTCAGCGCTGCGATGGGGACCCCCTGCTGCGTCCCGGGCCAGGGGCTGCGTCACTGCAGCCCTTCTTGAGTGTCTCCAAGGGCAAGCTGCCGCCTACACTCAAGGAGGGCTGGAGAAGCCACCCCAGGTTGGAGCCTGCTTCAGGCCGTGTCATTGCGATCCTGGGGCAGGCGCGGCCCTTCCACAGACGAGCACAGCTCGTCCTCCCTTTCTCGCCTCCCGCAGGACGCGCAGACCTCCAGGACCCTGACGCTCATCTCGAAGACCGTGCAGACCCTGGGCAGCTTGTCCAAGGCCAAGTCTGTAAGTATGTCCTGTGCTTTCCCCATCAGCACACACGTCAGAAGACGGGCGGGAGCCTCCTCGTGGGAAGGAGTGTGCGTCCACGTGTGGAGGAGGCTGCAGTGAGGCAGCCCTGCTCCGGCCCGCCTGGGAGACACACTCCCGGCACCTCCCTGCTCCTGTGCCCATGCATAGCTAGTGGACCTCGGGCTGCTCCTGGGTGCCCCAGCTGGGCCTGGACTCAGGGCCGGCAGCACCGAGGCTCGTCCACATGGCCCGCCCTCCCCGGCCGAGCCCCGCAGATGTGTGCTGAAGGGCTTGGGGGCCCTGGTGCCTGTCCCAGGTCTCCCGCTCCAAGCCCTGCCCCAAGGACAGAACTTGCTGTGTGAGGACGTCAGACGCTGATCTTTGCAGGCCCATGGGAGTGTCCGGGGAAGCCTGAGGCACGCTGTGAGCGGGCAGTGCCCTGGCTGCCCTCACTGCGCAGAGAGGGCCGAGCCGTGGTCCCAGCCCGCCTGCCTCCCTGCTCTCACTCTTTGTGGAGCCTCTGGAGCAGGGCCTGGGGCACCAGGGTCCTCTCGGGGTGCCGTGCTCACACAGGCCGGGTGTGCTTGTCGCCCTCGTCCATCTGCCCGTCCTGGTTTCTGGGGGGATCCAAGGCCCATGGAAAGCCCCCAGTCTTCACACCAGAACGTGGACGGCGGCTCCGTGAGGTGATACAGATCGAAGTCAGGGCGGGGTCAGTGGCCTGCAGCCCCCACCACCGCTGCGTGCGCCCCCACTCCTGCGGGGACAGAGCCCTGGCGCTCCCTTCTCCTGCCTCTGAGCAGCCTCAGCAGGGACGGAGCGGAAGCCACACTGGGGCTCCAGCAGCTCCGAGCCAAGGCCCCAGTGACTGCGTGGCTGTGTCTGCAGCTTGGGGAGCCCGTAGTCCACTACGGGTGGGGACCCCAGGGGCGCATCGATACGTGCGGTGCCAGAGGGCATTTAACAGACCTCCTGCTCCTAGTCTCGGTCGGGGCACTTGTGGGCGCCCCTGTGGTCAGGCCCTCTCCAGCCAAAGCCTCAGGCAGCTCAGGCTCTCTGGGTTGTCCCCAGCCACGTTGGGCATCTGCTGCCATCACGGCCTTGTCCTGATGGCCTCTGCCTTGCGTGGACATGCTGTGAGCCGAGGAGCTCAAGGCCTTCATCAGGGTCTGTTTCATTCCAGGCCAGCTTTAAGGAGTCGTACATGGCGACGTTTTACGAATTCTTCAATGAGCAGAAATACGCCGATGCGGTAAAAAACGTGAGTGCTGATGTCCGGCGCCAGATGTACCTCCCTGCCTCACATGTTGTCCCCAGGGAACAGCCATGACTGAAGACCGGGAGGCCCCCTGTGAATAGTCGGGGTGGTGGCGAGGCCCAGGCGGCCCCGTGTCCTCACGGAAGGACACAGTCCTGCTTCGGAGCGGGTACGCAGCCACGCGGGAGCGGAGGCTCAGCTGTGCCGTCCTCACGTGCCCTCTCCCGCCCCAGTTCCTGGATCTGATTTCGTCCTCGGGGAGGAGAGACCCCAAGAGCATAGAGCAGCCCATCCTGCTGAAAGAAGGGTAAGGGGTCCACCGTGGGTCGGGGCACGCCGAGCAGGGCTTCAGGTAGCTGTCCGCGGCCGTGACCGCCGTGTTCTGGCTCTGGTCTGGCTGAACAGCTGTGGCTCAGGGTGGCCTCCCCTCTGTGGCCATGGCCGTAGCCTAGGCCCAGCCTGGGAGAAGTGGGCTCCACAGGGAATGGCTTCGGCAGACACTGCAGGAGAGATGCCCATCCGTGGGGCCAAGAGGGTGGCGAGCCCCGAGTCCCAGGGGTCCGTGCCGTGGACCTGTCCACACTGCCCGGGCTGGCCTCATGCACCCATACTCCTGAGGGCCTTCAGGGAACTGGGGTGAGGGGGCAGGGACCCCTCCGTGTATCCGCTGGGGTCCACACCCACCCCCTTTGCCTGCGTTCTGGCATACCGGTCCAGTCCCGCTAGCCTGGCTGTGGCCAGCTCCCCCATCCTGGCTGGGGCTCTGGCCCACACGGTGGCCGATGGCCCTGAGAGCCCCATAGCCCAGACGGCCACCGCGACAGCCAGTGACCACCCCCTCTTCGCGGCTTTTCTCTGCTGTCCTGGTGACGAGCCGTGCCTTAACGAGTGAGGCCAGACGCCAGGGCACACGCCCCGTGTCTCCACGGCAGCAAACGCTTGCCCGCACCGACCTCACCGGCTCGCTGGGGCTGGTGGCCTCGTCCTCTGAGCTGCTCCAGTGTATTCGAAGGTGAGGGTGGTGCAGGTGGGGCCCCAAGCCTCCGAACGCACGGCCGAGCCCCCCCAACTCTCAGCGGGGGCCCATCGCACACAGCTCATGCCGGGGCTGGTCCAGACCCTTGCGTTGCTGCCCCCAGATCAAGCTTCCTGTTCCTCAGCTCTGTCATGTCCTGAGCCTGAGTGTGGCCTTAGGGACTTGGTCTGTCAGCTTCAGGTGGCAAAGATGACTGGCCTGTACCATCCCCGGCACTGCCCCGGTGGCGATGGCGTCTGCGGGGGTCTGCTATATACAGAGACCAGCTTGCGTGGCAGCCCTGACCACCGGGACGTGACCCGTGGACTGGGCCGCATGCTCAGCCACTCACCCAGCCCTGTGCACCAGCGGTGGAGTGGCCCTGGTGGTGGCCCCAGGCCCACAAGTGCACCGTGGTCTCTGCTAGACATGGCCACCCAGGAGTGAGGGGCCTGGCCCGCAGCCTGCAGTGAGCGGCCCAGCGGTCTAGAAAAGCCATGTCTAGGAAGACTTTCAGAAAGCCTCGAGGCCTTAGGAATGCAGTGGAATGGCCTGGCCTCTGCCTTCACTGTGGGTGACCCGGTCTCCCCTCCCAGGGTACCCACACACGCCCAGGTTCAGGCCAGGACTCGGTGCCCCGCCTCCCATGCCCCTGCCTGTCGTGCCGGGAAGCACGGAGCCTGTCCTGTCCCCATCTGGGCAGAACTGGCCTCGCCTCCCGTTTCCTGACCGGGTCCTCCCGCGAGGAGCCCCGGCCCCCTGAGCGTCTGGGCAGGCTGGCTGAGGCCGGCAGGCTTCATCACGGGGTAGCTTCTCCGCGTTCTTCTGCGGAGCGCGCCCAAGCCCTGCTGTTCTGCCGGCCGCGGCCCCAGCCCTCCTGACAGCTCTCCTGCGGCCTACCTCACGCTGGCCCTTTCCTCTCCTGTGCTCGGCCTGGGCTCTGGTTAGGGCATTCACATGGGTGATGGCGAGTCCGGGAGTCGGCAGGAACCCAGCCAGGGCAGGGCCTCGGGTATGGGCAGAGCCGCTCTGGATGGCATTCCTGGCCCTGGGCGAGAGTGCAGGTGCTCAGTCACGTCCAGGCCCCACGAGCGAGGCTGTCTACCTATCAGGGCTGCATCCGCCCCGCACCCGTCTAGGCAGGACTGTGCCAGGTTGTGGGACCTAGCCACGTGCTGGTGGCGGAGGACTCGTGTCCCTCGGAGCTCTGACGCATCTGCAGCTCCATCTCAGATGGGCAGCCTTGGGGTCAGAGTCCCCTGGCCTCTTGCCCTCTGTGCCCTCAGGCAGAGGTTGGCCTGAGGAGACAGCAGGACGGGCCATCGGAGGGTCAGAGCCTCCATTTGCCGTGCGCAGGGAGGGGTAGTGTGGCCTCTCGCTCTGGCTTGGTTTCCCAGGGCACCTGTGCGCCCTGTGGGCAGGCCACGTGGGCAGCCACGGCCACCTCTGTAAGGGCACGTTGGGGCAATGTGTTGGTGGTGTGCCGTTTAAGTCCAGGCTAGGTGGGCAGGTTGGCCTCATGGAACCCTGTCACCGGCTTGTGACTCGAAGGGGATGCAGGGCAGAGCACCTACCTCACTCCGTCTTACTGCTGGTTCCAGAGCTGTGCCGTCTGCCTCCGGGCCACAGGCACGACAATGGGAGGTGTTTGTCTGTGGGGGGCGCGGGCCGGGCACTCACCCGTACGCCTGTGCACAGGCTCATGATTAAGAGGGCGCAGGGACGGAAGCGCTTCGGGATGAAGAACTTTAAGAAGAGGTGGTTCCGCCTGACCAACCACGAATTTACCTACCAGAAGAGCAAAGGTAACACAAGGGGCCCTGCTGCCAGGCCCGGTGCCGCTCCTCTGGACGGGACGGGGAGGACGGTCGGGCCCTCAGTGGGCGATGGCGAGCCTGAGCTTCCTCGTGCTGCCCCTCGGAAGGCGCGGCTGCTCAGCTCCTCTGCTTCTGTGTGGCTGGGAGAGCGCAGGCACCTGGCACAGGAGCTCAAGGCCCCGCAGAGCGCACCTGCAGACCTGGCGCCCAGGCCCGAGGCCCTCCCAGGCCCTCCCCCCGCCTGGTCTCCCCCGTCCTCGGGGCACAAGCCCCCGCCACGCTCTGCGCAGACCCCAGCACGCTGCTGTCCACGTGCTCTCGAGGGGAACCCAAAGCTGCAGGCCTGTGCGCGGGGCCTTCAGGAGAACCACCGGCTCTCCACGGGAGTCCTGCTCCTGTGCGCCCAGGGTGGGCTCCTGTGCCACGAGGGACGGCACCCACATGGGTCACTAGCTGGGCCTCCTGCCTGCCTTCCAGGGAGAGTTCAGTGCTCCTACCCTGCCTGTGGCCCCCCAGGCAGACCTCCTGGCAGCCAGGAGCCCCCACCCACTCACGGCTGCTCTCTGGCAGGGGACCAGCCTCTCTGCAGCATCCCCATCGAGAACATCCTGGCCGTGGAGAAGCTGGAAGAGGAGTCCTTCAAAATGAAAAATGTGAGCTCCCCTCCTGTCCTCGCCCCTCCCTGCATGTCCAGGCCGTGCGGGGCTCTGTGCACCCGGCTGCTTTAGGAGCCATGAAACTTCACGTCCCTGGGTAGTCCCTGACGACAAGGGACCTCCAATTAAAACCACCCAGAGAAGGCTGAGGACGAGTGGGATTTCCTTTAGAAGCTTTTACGTTGATGTCATTTCAAGCTCAAGAAAAGTTACAAGGACGGACGAGGGATTCCCAGCCTCCTGCCCACATTGGCTCTTGCCCCATCTGCTGAATCTGTGGCCTTGAGTTCTCTGTCTCTCCTGTGACCCTGCGCTCCGCGTCTGTCCGCCCCTGCGCTCTCTCCGTGCGCGCTCTCTGTGCACTCTGTGTCTCTCCAATGTCGTGCACGTGGATTTTCTGAGCTGTGTAACTACTTTAAGAGCTACTTCCTAAAGCCAGGGACGTCCTTGGGTGGACCGTAGCAGCCCCAGGAACTGGGACGCCCAGCTGCAGTGCAGTTCCCGGCCCACAGCCCACTGCCTGTCTGGATGACCCCTGGGGCTGGGATTGGGTCTGGCAGGGCTGAGCTGTCTCTGAGCTCTCCCATCTGGGAGACTCCTCGGCCTGCCTCTGTGTTTGGGACCCACGGTCAGTTACTTGGTGGCGGTCCCTCTGTGAGGGTTGGATGTTCTGCCACAGGAGACTCCATGACACATCTTGGTGGGCTTCCCGCAGGGCGCCCTGCTCCGTCTGTGTCGGTGCTGGGACTGGAGGTGTCCCTGGCCCATCGCTACAGCTCTGTCCCTGAGGCGGCCCTGCCCCTCCCACCAGAAAGGGTGGATGAGAATCTGTTCCCACCTGCCCTGGGATTCTGACCCGACCCTGGGCGCAGTGATCTGCCAGCCTGTGCTCACAACATCGCTCGGCCTGGAGAGGGTCTCCTCTTCTACCCGCTTTGGGAGGCTGTGTGGACTCTCGCTTCGTTCGAGTCAGTGGGTTGGAAGCCATTACTGGTATCTGTGGATAGAGGCTTCCCAGATGTGGCCCTGGGACCCGTGCATTTTCCCTGGTCACTGGCACACACCGAGTCACAAACCCTCCCCTGAAGGGGCCAGGCTGTGCCTGCCTGGCCCATGGGGATGTCCCCGCGGTGAGTTACCTCTCTAAGTCTGACTCTAGGACGCGGCTAGGGCAGGAGTGGCTCCCACCGACACAAGCAGAGGCCCTGCTGACCTAACCCCTACCCACAGGCTCAGCTTGTGCTGAGCTCTCCAGAGGGACCATCTGGACGGCCAGGTCCTGGGTGGTACGTGGGGGCCCTGTGATGGCACTGGGCTGTGGGACTGTCCCCTCCAGGCCAGAGCCCTCCCCGCCAGTCACCTCGCACCCACAGAGCCCCATATGGGTGTGTGTTTGCATCGGGTATCCGGAGGGCATGCTCTGGAGGCTGGCCTGTCCCAGAAGACACTCAGGACACAGACCGTTGGGGCAGAGGTGTAAACGGCAGGTCCCACTGCGGGGCTCTGGGCCGGCGTCACCGGGCTTCCTCCCTGGGGCCTGGCAGTCCATCTGTGCTTTGTGCTCTAACTTCCCGAATGCTTTACATTTCTTGTTTCATCATCTCTCACACGTCACCTGGGTCTCTCTTGAGCAAGGTGGGTTCTTAGTGCTTCAAGCTCAGGTCTGAGTGTTCAGCTTTGATGAACCTCACGCGGGGCCTGGGTCCGAGTGCCCGGGGCTCTGGCCATGGGCCTGTCCTGTCTTCCCCAAGTGGTTCTCTGGAGGGAGTGCCCGCCCCGTGGCCACCCCTGATGCACGTGCCCCTCTGCAGGTGTGGGAAGTGGGCTCAACTCAGGCCGAGCGCTCAGGAGGGACCCCGGGGCGTGGTGAGACCCCAAGGAGAGTCGCAGTTGAGAAGGCTCACTCGGAGTCAGGCGTGTGGATGGGGGCTCCCGCCCAGCCACTCCCCGTCGGCAGTTACGACCCCGCCCGCCTTCCGAGCCCTTCCCCCAGGGCTCCAATCTGTGCGGCTGCACCTGACCCGGAGCCCGACCCTGTGCCCCAGGGCCTGTGCTCCCCCATTCTCCGACCGGCCCTCTGTGCCCCACGGTCTGCATTCCACCTGGGCAGCTCTTAGTCCTGCTCCTGAGCCCAGGCAGGGGTCTCTCCCGACTGCCCACCCCCCAGCCCCTGCACCGCATGCTCTCGGTGGTCGAGGGGCTCTGGGCTGTGCTTTGGCCGCAGGACTGGGAAGGCGCTGGCACTCCGCAGGGCTGAGTGAGCAGTAGGTGGCCACAGCGGAGGGTCTGAGCTGCAGGAAGAAGTGCTTCTGGAGGGAAGCAGCCCCATGGGGGAGCAGCATGTGCAGAGGCCCGAGGCAGGTGGCAGGGTGGGGTGTGCACCTCGGGGGCCCTGGCGAGGAAGCCCAGCCCAGCTTCCAGGGCAGGCAGACCAAAGAGGGAGCCCCACTCAGACGTAGGGCCCTGGGGAGACAGCAGCGCTCCTGCCCTGTAGTGGGGCCTCCACACCCTGCGGCAGGAGGTGCCTGGCCAGGCTGGCCCCTGGTGGTGGGCCGAGTTGCAGCACGCTCTGTGTCGATCCAGATCAGGAGTGGCAGACAGCCCCTCCTGTCCACAGCCGCACCTGCCCTGTGCTCTGCACTCCAGATCCTCAGGCTTTGGCCCCGGCCTGTCCAGCCCGTGTCCCTGCTAAGGTGTGGACGGCTCTGGCCACGTGCATGCTGGGCTCCTGGAGTGCAGCCCCTGAGCCCGCCCTGTCCACAGATGTTCCAGGTGGTCCAGCCGGAGCGTGCGCTGTACATCCAGGCCAGCAACTGCGTGGAGGCCAAGGACTGGGTGGACATCCTCACCAAAGTGAGCCAGTGCAACCAGCAGCGCCTGTCCGTCTACCACCCGTCCGCCTACCTCAACGGCCACTGGCTGTGCTGCAGGGCGTCCTCGGACACGGCCCCAGGCTGCTCCCCCTGCACTGGGTGAGTCCTGGGCGCGCCGCACAGCTCAGTGGAGTGGAGGGCCGACTGGAGCTCCAGTGCAGCCCCGATCTCTCATGGGCCAGGCCTGTGGCTTGCCCGGGGCCGGCCCTCCCCAAGGCTCTGGGTTGGCTAACAGGTGCACCGAGCCCTCGTGGTTCCTCCCGAGCCTTGCTGGGCAGAGCTGCCTTGGGGAAATGCGAGGCAGGGGATAGGGCCCTGTGCACAGAAAAGACCCCAGGCTCCCACTGTTGAGACCCCAGAAGGTTCTGCCTCCCGGAAGCCTCGTCCTGCTTGCAGATGCCGCCCCCCCCATACCTTCCCTTGTCTTTGAACCACGGCAGCCCCTGGTCTCCCTGGGCCGTCGGGAGCTGACCGGCCTCGGTGGCGTTCCCCGAGCCTGGGCCACTACTGCCAGCCCCAGGAAGACAGCGGGTGCACAGCCTCACGGGGCCTCGTGGCCCTGGTTGCGCTCCACGCACGGAGCAGCGAGGACGGCAGCCTCACATGGAGGAGGCCCATGAGGCGGGCATTGGTCACACTCCATTCCCCATGCTGTCCCATGAGCAGCGGACCCTCCAGGGGACACAGGCCAGAGGTGTGGCCAGCTCATTCCCTTCTCATCCGCCCTGTTGCCTCAGGCAGACTGCTGGGTCCCCCGGGACCTCCTGCCACTGAGGCCAGGCAGTCCTAGAGACACAGACTCGCCACATGCAAACCCACGGCAGCCTGCGGCCGGGCAGGGCGGGGGCGAGTTTTTCGTCGGTCGCCCCCTTTACTTCTCAGGGTTCAGAGGTGGCAGCATTGTTTGGTCACTGTCCCTCTTTCTGTCCCCTGTGCTGGGCAGCGGCCTCCCTGCCAATATCCAGCTGGACATCGACGGGGACCGAGAGACGGAGCGCATCTCCTCGCTGTTCCTCTCCTACATGGGCAAGCTGGAGCGGATGCAGGGTGGGTCCCGGCTGGCGCCCCACGCCATTCTGCATCCCCCTGCCTCTGCGGCATCTGTCCGCAGCACAGCATGTGAGGCAGCTGCTGGGGCAGGTCACAGTGACCACACTCTGGAGGTGGCCCTGGGGGGGGGGTGTCGCCATATGGGGTTCTTTGAGACCCTTTCTTAGTGGCCCTCGGACCTCCCGACAGTGTCATTGTCTAGTTTGTGAGAGGGATGTGAGGGACGTGAGGGTGTGGCCACGTAGGGGCATATGTGTGGACACGTGTGAGCAAGCCTGTGGGTGCACTAGGGCACACGTGTGCATGGGCTGACACCCGTGTGGCCAGCCTCCGGGCCTGGACCCTTCTCTGCTGGTTCTCGGGGCAAGCCCATAGGGGTCGACAGAGGTGCAAGGCACCCTGTGAGAAGGGCTATTTGGGCTGGAGTGGAGTCCCCTGAGGCTGGGGACAGAGCCTCCTGTGGCATGCTGTGATGGCCACGGGCCCTGGGCCCCTCCGGTCCTGACCTCCCGCCCTGGCGCTGCAGAGGCCTGTGGGAGCAAGTCCGTGTACGACGGCCCCGAACAGGAGGAATACTCGGCCTTCCTCATCGAGGACCCGCAGGAGACCTACAAGACGCTCCGGCAGATCATCGCAGGGGTGCGCGCCCTGGAGCGGGAGCATGCACAGTACCGCAGGGACAAGTTCCAGAAGACTCGCTACGGGAGCCAGTGAGTGGCCGCAGAGGCCGGGGTGAACTGAGGTGGCTGGGCGGGCCAGCCTCGGAGTCACCCCTGAGACCAGGGGGAGCTGCTGCCCTCCACCCCAGCCGCTGTGGGTCTGTTCCCCGAGGCAAGCCCTCCATCTCTGAGGGTGTGGGCGGGCGTGCAGAGTGGGAGACCACATCACCAGCCCTGGCTGTGGGCCCAAGCAGCTTAACTAAGCCCTGAGGGTCCTTGGGCTCCAAGCTGGGTCTCAAGACCCTCGACTGTCTGAAGGCTGAGTCCCGCGAGGGCCCAGGATAGCCCTGGTGGACGTGAGCAGGTGTGTCTTAGCGCTGTCCCGCGGCAGGGCTGGGGACCCCAGCACAGCTCCGTGGACACCATAGCCTTGGGCAGGGAGCCCCGGGCAGCCTCTTCGGGTGGCTGTGCTTGATGAGGGAGGGAGAACGACTCCATGGTGGAGCAGGTCCCCAGGAGGGGACTCAGACCAGGCTTGCCTGGGATGCACTGAGCCTCTGGGGGTGCTGACACCCTGGACGCCTGTGTCGGCGCCCAGTCCCAAACCACATGCCCTGAGGGTCAGGCCTGTGACGTCTACCCCGTAGACGCACCACCACCAGCCTGGGTCACTGCTTCCTGTCCTGAGCGGGGCACACCCTGGCATGTCAGCCAGCACCACCTGCACACTGTCCCACGGGCACACAGCAGCACCCCAGAAACTGAGCTGTGCCCTCAGAGTACACATGCCCCTCTACAGTGGTGGTCACGCTCCACCCCATCACGTGCACATTCTGCACATGGGCCTACTGCCTGCATTGGTCCTACACGTGTGCAGACCCTGTACGTGCACGTACATTGAACATGCGGGCACGCGTTTTCCACAGTGTGCACATGTGTACTTGTGGCTGTGTGGGTGCACAGAGCAGACAAAGCTCAGCGGTCCCTTCCAGAGGGGGCTCGGGGTGGCTTCGTGCTTCTCTTCCCTTCCCTGTACTCCTCGTTTCATCACCATGAACACGCGTCTCTGCTCCTGCGTGTACTGAGAGTACGCATCTCTCCTGCAGGGAGCACCCGATCGGGGACACGAGCTTCCAGAACTACGTCCGGCAGCAGTCAGAGAGCTCCACCCATTCCATCTGAGGCCTGCCAATCAGAGAGCTCCACCCATAACATCTGAGGCCTGCAGTCGGGAGTCCCCTTGTCCCATCTGAGGCCTGCAGTCGGGAGCCCCCTCGTCCCATCTGAGGCCTGCCAGTCGGGAGCCCCCTCGGCCCATCTGAGACCTGCCAGTTGGGAGCCCCCTCGTCCCGCCCGAGACCTGACAGTCAGCCCCCTTGTCCCACCTGAGACCTGCCAGTCAGAGAGCCCCCTCGTCCCACCCGAGACCTGCCAATCAGAGAGCCCCCCTCATCCTGCTCGAGGCCTGCCAGTTGGGAGCCCCAAGGCCTACAGGAGGTGCCGCTGAGCTATTGGAGAGTCGGGGCGAGAAGGAGAAAGGACCCGTCTCGCCAGCCCAGGGACCAGCTGACAGCACCTGGGTTGCAAGCTTGCCGCTCCCACAGTCGCTGTGTGCTCACTGTCTGCAGGCGTGGAGACCCAGCCGGCCTTTCTGGGGTGTCACCGTCTGTTTCTTGGGGATCCGGAGAGCAGGTGGCGGTCAGGAAACGGCCTCACCATGGCCGTATGCAGTCCCGGCGTGGCGGCTGCCTGGTCCCGCCCACACGTGTCTGCAGCGTGTGCAGTCAGTGTCCGCTGCGCCTGCCGGCCCCTCCGAGAGGTGCCCTAGCCTCTGCCGTGACCTTCCTTGTGTGGTGCTGTCACGTGTGGCTCCTCCGACGAGCCCGCTGTGGCCTGTATGGGGCTGGTTTTGTCCCTGGCTGTCAGTGCAGTGGCCGCGTGAGACGGGCTCTTCGGGGCACGGCCCCCAGGGCTCCAGGATGGAGGGTGCGGGCAGCCTCCTCTGCGGTCCGCCGAGCCCCAGCCCAAGCCCACACTGTTTTCACCTAACACGATTTCAGACCAGGGTCCACGTGCTTTCCGTCTGCTAGAGAAGTTTGGGGAAGATTTTTTAAAACAGAAATGTGCATTTTTAAACTGCCTTTTTCCTTAAATTTTTAAAGGATCGTTTTTAATCCGTTCTTTAATAGGAAGTAACTCAGAGTAGCAAAACCTGTGTCCCCAGAGAGGTGAACCAAAGGGAGCCAGCTGTGTCACCTGAGAGCCAAGGGAAGGCCTCAGAACGAACCCGAGGGGGGCGAAGTCCTGAGTTCGAGACGGGACCTTGGGGCCTGCACACACCCTGGCCCAGGAGTGGACTTGGCATCTGCAAGCTCAGAGAAGCTGCACAGGCAGTGGCCGGGGTCACGGTGGGGCTAGCCACACAGCTGGCTGGGTGTGCTGTGGGCTGCAGGGACGGCACAGGACGGGCGTCCTTCCGCCGGCTCCTCGGGCTCCTTCAGACCCGCCGTGGTCAGGCTGGCCCTAGGCGGCAGGAGACAGGTTAGTCGGTCACAGAGATGGAGTGGAAAACCAGGCACGCGCTGTGGGCTGCACTGAGCTGCGATTTTTAACAGATTTGTAACTTAATGTTCTGTTTACAAAGTACTAATGATGTGCTATGTATTTTCCTGGTCAATTAAAGCAGATGTTTTATTCTTCCCGAGGACTGGCGTGACCGTGACTCTCCGGGGTGCCTGCTGGGACTGCAAAGGGGAGGGCGTCCACTTGCAGGAAGGAGGGCAGTGGGTGGGGACACCTGGCAGATGGCACCCCTCTGACGACAGGCGACGTCTCTGACGACAGGTGACGTCTCTGACGACAGGTGATCTCTCTGGGGACAGGCGACGTCTCTGACGACAGGCGATCTCTCTGGGGATACGACAGTGACTAGAATCCATTGTTTGCTCCCCTCATGGAAGTTCGGTGGATCTTAAACAGAAGTGAGCATTTTCAAGCTCGAGGTAGGGGAGCCGACAACCGTACATCAGGGTTAGGGCAGGCCCCTCTCAGCTGCCGTCGGGGAGGCCGGGGCAGGGGCTGCTGCCAGGTAACCCAGGACATGCTGGTCCTGCAGGCTCAGCCCAGAGACCAGAGGGGTCCATGCGTTCTGGGAGTCCTCACGGTTTTCTGGGTGTTCTGAGCCCCACACACAAAGGGCTGGCCATCCACAAACTGCCCAGCAGGTGCGCCTAAGGGTGGCGGGCTAGGGCCCTTCAGAATAAGCAACTTGGGGTAAGGGTGACATGGAGCCAGAGCACCCAGTGCAGCAGGTGCATGGAAGTCCGTGGCCCTCCCTCCCACCAAGAGCAGACGTGGCCTGCTGGGAGGGAGATGGAGCAGGGTGCTTGGCCCCCTGGCCACGTCCCCGTCCCGCTGTTTGCTCAGCCTGTGAGGATCGCCCAGGCTCTGCCACCCTGTGGTCTGCAGCCCACAGGACACTTGGGGACCTCTGGGTGCGTCTCTCCTGTCACCGTCTCGGGTCAGGTCAGTCCTCAGACCCTACCGGGAGGGCAGAGTAAAGGTAGAGGTCTCTCCTGCCCCGGAGTGAGCCTATGTGGCTGTTGGATGCCGCTCAGAGCGTGGCCTCTTCTGTGGTCGGGGCCCTGGACTAGAGTCGTGTGTGGACGGGGTGGCTTTACAGGGTGACTGAGCTGAGATGAGGCCGTGGGGGTCCTCATAGGAGGAGGCCACGAACACATGCATCGGGATGGCCAGGGAGGACATGGGCAGCAGATGGCGCCTACATGCCTAGGAGCGGCCTCAGGGGAGCCGGCCCTGCCCACGTCGGAGTTTGCCCGTGGCCTCCAGAGAATGAGCCCCTACTCTTCACGTGGCCACAACAGCCATCCTGGCAGCCCAGGCGGGAAGCCAGGCTCCTGTGGGCGCTGCTCAGGCCTGTGGCTCAGGAGGCCCCTGCAGCCCACATCCCCCCCAGCGTGCAGGAGAGGACAGAGAGGGCACAGCCTGTGGTCTGTGCAGTGGCTGCCGTGGTGCCTGCTGGTCACTGCACCTCCTGAGTCCCCCACGTGGCATGCTGAGTTTGGTCCATGCCGCCTTTATCCCTGGAAAGGAAAGCATTCCCAAACAGATCACCCAAAGCCCCCTAGGGGGAGGCCTCAGCGGTGAGGCACAACCCTGGGTCAGTCTTGGTCCCGTACAACCCAGCACCCAATCCCGGCCAGGGGCAGGTACTGGTTGACCTCTCACCTTTGACCTGCATGATGTCACAGCAGCCCCATGGCAACGGGGTTCCCGGCACACTCCAGGCCACTTCTCTGGAGAAACAGTCGCGAGGGGCAGGCAGCTATGCCCTCAGCTTGAGGAGGCCTGTGAACCGGCGTCCCCGTCTACGGGAGGATGGAGAAGGACCCCATGGTTGCACACAGGAAGCATCGGCCCGGCGCTGGGGCCCTGCCCTCAGGAGTGGCCCCCGGACACAGGGTGGCCGGCGAGGTGGCCGAGCTGCAGAGGAGCCGGAGCGTGGGCGGCCTGCACCATAAAGGGGACCCGCCGAGCCACAGCCAGCTGCTCAGGGAGCTGGGTGGGTGCCTCCCCAGCCTCACCAGGCTGCTGCTCCTGCCAGAGCAGAGAGCATTCTAGAGCTACTTGGGGGCACTGCGAGCCTGCAGAGGGGCCTTTGGGAGTGCCAGGCGGGCAGCTGAGCGGGGACCCCAGGGGTGACCTGACAAATGCCCTGCAAAGGCCGGGGGAGGCGGGGGCAGCACGTCTACGGTCCCGAGAGGACGAGGCCCTGGTCGACCTGCAGGGACCTTCAGGCCAGCAGTGGGCCCAGGGCCGTGGAGACTGGCCTAGAATTATGTGGACAATACGTGGCCTGTAGGTGGCGAAATGTGTAGGCTCACACTGTCAGGCCGTGTCTGCCACTCAGGGCATTTCTAAACACAGCCCAGCCCTTGGGGTGGTGTCAGATCTGCGGGGCCCTCAGGCCTGCTTCGTGCTCTGCAAGGTGGACTGTGAGACCCTGAAGTGAGGGACGAGGGGCCACTGGGAGGCGCTGTGGAGACGCGTGCCCTGGCCTCAGTGTAGAAAGCCCAGAGGGGCTGCATGGGGAGGCTGGAGGCGGCGACAAGAGCCGCTGCGCCTGCACTACCTGCCCCACCCCCAGGCTCCTGACACGCGCAGTCCTCAGAGGCCGCCCCCGTCCGGTGGGAAGAGGTCGGGGAAGGATGGGGTGCTCAGCACCACCCATGTGTGTCCTCTGGCTGCAGGGGAGAGCCGCCACCCTGTGTTCCTTTCCTCCAGCACCTGCTGGGTCCCCAAGACCGGACCGAAGGGGGAGTGCTGCAGGGGAGTGGCTCTGCAGAACAAGCCCTCCATTCTGCCCAGGCCTGGCCCTCTGTGCGGTGGGCTTGGCGAACTCCGGTGGGCAGGTGCTGCGTGCAGCAGCGGGTGTGCACCACATCGGGGAGGCTTCCGGTGGACGCGGGAGCATGCCAGGTCAGACAGGCCGTGCTCAGGAGACGAGCCTGGAGGGCACCCTCAAGGGCCCCACCACGCAGGAGAGCATCGCTGCAAACGCAGCGCCCACAGACGCCCTGGTTCCGGCCCCCGGGCTTCTCCCCCGCCAGAAGGTCAACCCTCGCGGCCAGCTGGCTGGTGGCCAGCTGGCTGGTCTCATGTCCCCGGACTCCCTCCCACCGCCTGCTCGGGGCCTCCGGGGCTCTTAGTCCCACGTGTTTGAGGGCCAGCAACTGTGCCCGGGGCCAGGTGGGAGCTCCCTGCCCGTGAAGGGTGGCTCTCAGCCCGCCCCGGGTGCAGGGCCCTCAGCTGTGCCACGCTGTGGCGCTGGGGACTCCCTGGGCCCTGAGCCGTCCAACTCAGAGCTCTGCTTACCAAGAGGATCCGAGGACCTCCCTTGTGGCGCCCCCTGGCCAGCTTGGGGCCTGTTCCTGTCTCCGAGCCTTGGTGACGCCCACCCACCCACCATACACCCCAGGGCATGGCTCCCCCCACCCCAAGGCTCTGGGGAGCTACCGGTGTAGCCACTTGAAGCTGGGCTCTGCCTGGCCTCGCATGTCCAAAATCTGCCTGTGTGTGGTTAGGATCATCTAGCTCGCTGAAGACGCAGCAAAGGACGTGGTCCACTCACATCCCGTCCGTCCTTTCTCCCCGAGCCCATGGACCTGCAGCTGGCCCTCAGGCAGAGGCCCCTCCACCCGACGCCACTTCCAGACATTGCTGGGAGATCCCTGCTCGGTGCCGGCCAGGACCTGTGTTACGCAGCCTGGATCCCATGTGGCCAGCTGTGGTCCGAGTCCCGGACACGGTGGCTTGAGAAACACGCTGGGCGTGTGCCTGTGTGCCCAAAGGCCCGGAAGGAGGGCAGGTGGAGGGGAAGGGCCTGTGGTGACATGCCCGCTAGCGAGGCTCTCTCACGTCCCCGCCCCGTGAGCACACACCTGACAAAGTAAAACAATAACAAAAAATGCTGCCAGAAAACTCAGTTGGAGTCGTCAGGTCCTGCTCTGAGGTTTCTCTGCTCCCCGAGGAATGTCTAACCAAGTTCTAGAAAATTCTGGAGAGCTACAAGGTGCTCCCAAGGCCTTTGGCTTCACACCTGTCACTCTTGGTGGGTCAACCAGCAGTGGAGGAAGAATAAGGCCGAGGAAGACGGCCACACCCGGGGAGGCCATGCGGGACCAGGGGCGGGGGCAGGAGGCCCAGCTGTGGTACTGCCCGCCGTCCCGCAGGGCAGCGTGGGTGGGGAGGTGTCCCTGGGAGGGACAAGCTGCAGAGAGCAGTGGGACAGGACACCCTCCTCACTGGGTCTGTGGCCGATGCCTAGCTCTGCAGGTCAGGCTGCGCACGGGCCTCCAGCCAAGGCCGCACTGAAGGTTCAGAACGCCCCAGGTTGTGTTTGGACCCAGGGCCCGGGAAGGGCCCTGTGTGGGGGGCACGTCGTCTCTACCACGCCAGGCACAGACGTGGCCGCAGAGTGTGCAGAGGATCTGAGGGGCTCCCACGGACCTCCACGCCCACATGGAGCCCATGCCAGGCCTCACTGCCACCAGCCCTCCCTAAACGCCACAGCGCCCTGGAAGCAGAGAAGTTGGGCTGCGGAAAGACAGCGTCCTCCCCCAGATCGCACCTTTGCCTGTGGCACTGGGAGTCTCTCTGTGCTCCAAATGGTCCCGACCTTGAGCGGTTCAGGAGCGCCAGGGTCCTGCCTTCAGCACCGGGGTGAAGAGCCCCGCTGGCCGACATGAAATGTCACTTTCCCAGAGAACACACTTCCGAGGCCAGCCTGTAGTGCCCTCAGGACCTCGGGGTCGTGACCGAGGGCTGTCCTGGCTGGGCCGGGAGGTTTTGCCCCCTTCCTCCAGCCCCTCGCACTCTGCCTCGGTCGGCTGTTCCAGACAAGGACGAGTTTCAGGACACCCCGACGTCTCTGGCAGTTACAGCGCCAGGGCCCAGGACGCCCACACTGTCCTGGTCACCCAGGGCTCTGGGGTAGGGGAGGGGCAGGAGAGGTGGACCTGGAGGTGAGTGGCAGCGTGAGGCCTGCCCAGACCCGGGCTAGGGGCTTTACTGAAGCCCAAGGCACTGTCAGGTGACAGGCCAGCGCATGGCACGGAAGCTCCAGGTCGGGGCGTGAGGGCCACTGCGCTGACACCCGCCCTCTCCGCAGAGCCTGAAGACCAGGGGAGAGACCTGAGGAGCTGCGTGGACGATGCCAGTGGGTAAGTGGGTCCTGCCCGGGACCCCACGTGGTCCTCAGACTACCCGCGCCCCTCTCTCCCGGGTGGCCCCATCCCAACAGCCAAGCCTGAGGTTTAGAGCTGGGTCCGTCCTGGCAACCCTCCCCTGCCTGGGGACAATGAGGTGACATGGATACTGGCGCAGGAACTTCGGGTAGGGCCGGACTGGCACCTTGGTGGCACTCTCCATGTCCCCACAAGTCCTGCAGCACACCTGCCAGGAGGGCAGACCTGTCGGAGAGGTGCCTGGACCTTCCTCAGACACCCACAGAGCCACTCTCCCGCCCCGCGGCCTCGGCCCAGCCCCGGGGCCCTTCTTACGGCTTCTCCCGAGAGGAGACCAAGCAGGGGACAGCCACCAAAAGCCAGCTCGGTGTGGTCCCTGGCAGGGCTGGGTGCTCAGGCATCTTGGAGGACATCAGATGTGTCCCTTCCCTGTGTGGCGTGAGGGTGCCCATGGCCTTGGTGGGGAGCTGTGGCCTTTGTGGTCCCGGGCTGGGAGCCAGCAGTCACCCACGTACCCCTCTGTCGCCTTCGCTGCATCCTACCTGCTCCGCCCCGTCACACTGGGGGGGTGTGCAGGAGCGTGCCCCGCTGGTCCGCAGCCCATCTGCACATGAGTGTGAGGCTGGTGCGTCTCGCCAGCTCTTAGCTCCTGGCGTGGGTAACCCTTGTCGGCCATAAGCCAGGTCGGCTGTAGAGAAACAAGCCAGTTCGGGGCGGCCCGGGCTGTCCGGTGGGTTCCGCCAGCCAGGGGCACTGCCAGAGGCCGTCAGGAGGGCCGGGCGTGCCCCTGCGGGCTCCTCGGCACCTCCCAGGCTCACCCCGCGCCAGGAGCCCGCGAGGGAACAGGTGTGGTCGCACAGCCTTGTGACTGCGGTCCCACCGCCTGCCCACTGCCCAGTCAGGTACACCCAGAGGACAAGGAGCAGAGCCCCGACGCCCTTGGCAAGGTGGATGGTGAGAGCGGGGACCCGGAGCCCGACTCGGAGAAGAGCGACGTGCCTGCGCTGGGAGGCTCCCACACGGACAGACGCGCCCGGGAGGCTGAGGTCAGGGCCGTGCGTCTGTGCCCTGTGCCTGGGTCGGGCACTGCTCTTCCTCACCCTCCGGTGTCTGCTCTGGGTTACAGGAGCAGGAGCGTGAGTCCATGGTGCTCAGCGACCTTCTGGAAAAGGAGGCAAGAGACTTCCACTTCAGTCACAGTACGACAGGCGTCCTTCCAGGCACAGCCCTGCCTGGCCACGGGTGTCCGTGCACTGGTCTGAGGGCCCTTCCCACAGAGGGGGCCACGCTCCAGCCCTGCCGCCTGGTTCCAGGGCCGCCTGACCGCAGCTTGCGCACAGTGCCGCTGCTGGCGTGGGCGGGGCCTTGGGGGACCTGACCTGCAGCCTGGCCTGGCCAAACCCCGAGAGTCTGGCCCCGCTGGCCAGAGCCACACCAGCGCCACCGTCGGCATTCTCATAGGCAGCCTGCGGGGAGGTGCTTCATTCTCCGTCGCACACTGCGTGGCCAGGGACGAGTGGGAGCTGGACACTCACCAGCATGTGCCATCACGTGGTTCTGGTGGTTACACGGTCCTCCTACGTCCTTGGCAGCCAGCCAGGCCCGCTGGAGACCCTGGGTGGCAGCACAGTGGGCTGTCAGGGCTGGCCATGCCCCAGCACCCAGTGTGGCCATGGCAGGATTGTGGAGACGGTCAAAGGGCTACCAGTTGAGTGGCCTGGGTGGAAGCAGTGGGGCTGCCCCAGGTCATTGTCTGTCCCTGGAGACCCTCAGAGGACAGAGGCGGAGGACATGCTCTGAGCCTCGGACCCGAGGGCAGTGCGGGGAGGGCAGGAGGGCTGGCTCCCTGCCTCCCACTTCTCCGGCCCTGTCTATGGATGCCAGACCCCAGTGCCCTGAGGACTGGCCCACTGCCCCATTGAGAGCTGGACACCACTCCCTAGGTCACCAGGACAGTCACTCCCATCTCGTTGGTTTCCATTCACAGACGCCATCTATGTTTGTGGAAATCGATCTGGAAGACCACGCCGAGGAGGTAAAGGAGACAAAATGCACAGACAGAAAGTCCAGCCACAACTGGGCAAGTTTCCGCGCTGTCCAGGCTGGGGCCTTACCCGGCAGGCATGGACTAGGGACAGAGATGCGGGGCCTGCACTGCCAGAGTGCGTCATGGTGTAGGATTGGCCTCAGGGACCCGAGGACACTCCCATCTCCCTCCTCTCCCTCTTTCCAACCCCCGGGTGCTCTAGCACCTTTGGGATTCCAGGGCATTCTGTGGGACTCACTGGGGAGGAGGGGGCACAGGCCTGGAAGTTGGGAGACCTGCCCTAGGGAGATGTAGGGCTCTGCCCAGTACATCCAGGATGGCTCCTCTGTAACACGAGGGTCACAGCAGTGCCTGCTCCACAGGGTTGCTTTGTGAAGACGGTGCCTCATGCCCAGAGTTAGCGTGGCCATCAACACTGTGGCATCTTCCTCATCACGTGTGACATTATTACTATCATCACCACCATCCTCCTCATTACACCACCACCATCATCAGGTCATCACCACCATCACTACCACCACCATCCTCACATCACCACCGCTATTACAATCACCACCACCATCCTCATCACCACCACCATCCTCATCACCACCGTTATTACCATCACCACCACCATCCTCACATCACCACCACCATCCTCATCACCACCGCCACCATCCTCATCACCACCACCACCATCCTCATCACCGCCACCACCATCCTCATCACCACCACCGTCCTCATCACCACCACCATCCTCATCACCACCACCGTCCTCATCACCACCACCATCCTCACATCACCACCACCATCCTCATCACCACCACGACCATCATCATCATCACCACCATCCTCATCACCACCACCATCCTCATCACCACCACCATCCTTATCACCACCACCATCCTCACATCATCACCACCATCCTCATCACCACCACCATCCTCATCACCACCACCATCCTCATCACCACCACCATCCTCATCACCACCACCATCCTCACATCACCACCAACATCCTCATCACCACCATTATTACCATCACCACCACCATCCTCACACCACCACCACCACCATCTTCATCACCACCAACATCCTCATCACCACCACCACCATCATCATCACCACCATCCTCATCACCACCACCACCATCTTCATCACCACCAACATCCTCATCACCACCACCACCATCCTCATCACCACCGTTATTACCATCACCACCACCATCCTCATCACCACCATCAGCATCCTCATCACCACCACCATCCTCATCACCACCGTTATTACCATCACCACCACCATCCTCACCACCACCACCATCATCATCACCACCATTATTACCATCACCACCACCATCCTCACATCACCACCACCATCCTCTTCACCACCGCCATCCTCATCACCACCACCATCCTCACATCACCATCACCATCACTACCACCATTCTCATCACCACCATTATTACCACCACCACCATCCTCATCACCACTACTATTATTATATCATCACCAAATCACTACCATCACCATTCCCAATCATTACCCACCACTATCATTACTATCAACCCATCACCACCATCATCATCATCACCGTCACCGTTCCCATCATTACCCACCACTATCATTACTATCAACCTGTCACCACTGTCATCACCACCGTCATCACCACCACCATCATCACTGTCATTACCATCATCACATCATTACCTTAACAGCACTATCACCATCATCACCATCATCATGTCATCACCTCAGCATCACCACCACATCACCATCACCATCCTCGCCACCATCATTGTCACTTCACCACCATTATTATCTATAAAAAGAGGTCGAACTAGTTTCTCTGGGACTTCCCTGCACACGTGTCTGGGATGTCTCCTCCACCCTCTGAGTGAGCAGTTATCTTCGGGAGGCCAGCGAAGTTCTCTTTTGTGAGTTTAAGCTTCTGCCGTTCCCATCATTACCCACCACTATCATTACTATCAACAGTAGCTCAGTTAGTCCTCACCGTCTGCCTTTGCTCTTGAAGCACACTGGAAGGGGAAGAAATCTGGGTGTTCTCCCAGCACGAGGGCACCCGGGATATAAGAGGTCACGGAGGGTCATCCAGTGGCAGAGTTGGGTCTACGAGGTCAGTGTGCCCAACCCACAGTCCAGGCGCCACGGGGCCTGCAGTTCCCGAGTCAGCAGGCCAATCCGCACTCTGCCCTCAGTAGAGCCCTGTGGGGGCGTGCACGAGGCGAAGACAGTCTTGGTGCCCACCCATCTCACCATCTTGGCACCCAGCAGGTCAGGCGGTATCTGCAGCTGACACCCTGTTCCTAACTTGTCCTGCCACTCCCCACAGGTGGCCACTTGTGCCATGAGAGGAGAGGGACAGTCCCAGATGGACACAGGAGACCTGTCAGAGGACGAGTGAGTGGTGCTTGCGGTCTGCACTGCGGTGGGCGTCTCTCCCACCAGCTTCTGGTGGCAGAAGCCAGCCCACTTGCCGCCCCATCCCTGGGGCAGAGACACGGTGTTTGCAGAGGCTGCTGGGGCCTAGCCTTGCTGAGTCCCATGAGCATGTCCCTGTCCCACCGGCCGGCGGGTGTCCAGACAGGAGAGGAGGGAGGGAGAGGAGGTGGTGAAATGAGGTTGGTGACAGGCTCTCCGCCGTGGGTTCTGAGCTGCGGATGCCACAGAACCCCCTCCCCAGGTTTTCTCGTGGCAAAGCTCTCCCTGTGGGGCTCGGACCAAGGCTGGGTGAATGCCTGTGGGCTGGAGGACAGGTCTGCCCATCAGGGTGGACCTTGGGTGGGATCAGCAATGCCCTGGGACTTTCTGAGGCCCTGAGGCCTCCGGCCACAGAGGCCATTGGTACCCCAGCCCATCGGAGGGCCCCAAGTCGCTGCTCATGGTAAACAGTGCCGAGACCCAGAGGAGGAAGTGCTCGAACTCATACCACTAGGGACGAGCCACTCACGTCCATGGCTTAGTGATGTTTCAGTTATTACAGAGCTTTCAGGAAGTCTCCCACTGGGTTTATAAAACTGACTGGTGATCATTTAACATGGCACGAACAATGCAGATAGCATGGCAGAGGACGGCTTTAAATCGCCCTGCCCAGCTCTGAGAACCAGGCGGGGAGCACAGCTTCCCCGGACCTGCAGCGCTGGCGGACAGCTGTGCAGCACTTGGCTTGTGTAGCGGCCACTGGGTGACCAGTGGGTGGCCACTGGGTGGCTGCTGGGTAGCTGGTGAGTGGCTGTGGCTGGCTGTGGTGGCTGTGGTGGCCATGGTAGCTGTGGTGGCCGTGGCGGCTGTGGCTGGCTGTTGTACCCACCACCTGGTCTTTAGTGCACTCTGTCTTGGACGAGAGTCTGTGAGGAAGTTCTAGCTGTCTGAACGCAGCAGCCCCTGTCTCCTACCTGCCCCCCCTCACGACCAGGTTGTACTGCTTTGGACAGGACGTGGAGACTGTACCCTCACACTGCCAAAAAATGTGGGTCTTTCTAAGTGGAGCTCTGCTCCGCTCACTGTTTCTGGGTGATGGTCTGTTCTCGCCTGGATCCAGGGCTCCTGTTTTTGGCCCGCCCCACGACGCAGCAGTGTGTGGGGGCAGGTGGGCTGGCGCCAGGCCTGGAGGGCTGCCTGGGCTGCTCACCTGTCCCCAGCCCTGCAGTCTCAGTTTTCCTGCCACCTGCTAAGGCTTCTCTCTCTAGATGTCACCACTGGGCCGGCTCGGACGTGGGATTGGGCATGAGCGTTGGGCCTGGTGCCCTCAGTGCCCAGTGGGCAGCATTAGCACTGAGCCGAGGGCAACTGCAAAGGAGACGGGCAGCTTTGGTTTGAGGCAGAAAAACTGAGACAGCAGCTGGGGGCAGGCACAGGCCATCATGTCCGGAGATTGCTCACCTGCACCCACTGGGAGCCTGGCTCTGGGGCCCCGGGTGGGGCTCATGTGGCCGCTGGTGTTAAGGGGTCCCTTCTGGCTCAGGACCTGCAAGGCCAGAGGACAGGACAGTGGGGCTGGCTGTGGGCAAGGAAGAAGGCCGGCTCTGTGTACAGGTTCTGTGGGACAGAAGCCACGTCTGTCTGGAGCCCTGTGCCCTTGGACTTGGGAGGGGCAGCCCCTGCTAGGGCGTGTGGGAGTGCGGGCTCCAAGGTGCTGCCTGGGGTAGGGTTGGGTGCCGAGGTGCTGCCTTGGGGAGGGGGGCAGGCTCCGAGGTGCTGCCCGGGATAGGGTGCAGGCTCTGAGGTGCTGCCTGGGGTGGGGCATAGGCTCCAAGGTGCTGCCTGGGGTGGGGTGCAGGCTCTGAGGTGCTGCCCGGGGTGGGGTCGGGCTCTGAGGTGCTGCCCGGGGTGGGGTCGGGCTCCGAGGCGCTGTCTGGGGTGGGGTCGGGCTCTGAGGTGCTGCTGGTGCAGACAGCCCTTCCTGCCGTCCCTGCAGGACCAGGACCAGCTGGGTGTGCTGCATCCCGTACACGACCAAGCGGAAGGCCAAGGAGGGCGCCTAGCCCGAGCAGGTGAGCTGGAGGAGGGCGGAGGGGCTGGGGGTGGAGGGCGCCCTCCTGCAGGGAGACCCGAGGCTTCTGCAGGCCTGGAGCAGGGAGGCCAGGACAGTGTGAAGCTGAAATGCTCCGCCAGCACACAAGCGTGAGTCGTGATGGGTCACATGGGGCTTACTCTTCCCCAGAGCCAGCTCCCTCCCCACCACGAAATAGGAAATGGGGGCAGAGGGGGGCGAGGCCTCAGAGTGACTGAGCGGCACCCAGGGGCAGCGCAGGGCCAGCAGCCCTCCAGTAGTGAGACCTTGCAGAACCTTCTCACCGTCCCTTGCCCAGGGCGCTGGCACGCCGCGGCCGGCCAGCACCGCCACCTGGTGGTAGGATGCAGCATGGCACCCCCACCCTCTGTTCGGTCCTAGAGTCACAAGCAGCAAGACCTCTGTCCCAGAAAGTGGCCGCGGTGACGCTTCATTGCTGTTGCAGAATTTTTACCTGCAGCAAATTCCTCAGTAAAGGACAGGCTGGGATACAGGTCCATCTCTGGGGCAGCAGTTACGGTGACGTGGGGGGTCGCCGAGGTCACCTGGGCACGGCCCTCCCCGCATCCACCACTCTGTGCACTGAGGGGTTGTGCCACCCTCCTTGGCATTCCACCCGGAGGGCCCTGGTGCTCGATGGACGAGGCTCCCACCAGCACAGCCCTGGGGCTGGGCCTCTGTGGCCGTGCGAGAGGCCCCAAGTCGTTCCTCACTACCTCCGGAGGAAACGGCGGCAACGAAACGCCTCCGAGGGCCTGGCCTCCTCCGTGCCTTGCAGGGGAAGGCCAGGCAGCTGCAGGACCGTGGCAGCCTTGGGGAGCCCTAGAGGTGCCAGGTCCAGCAGGGAGAATGGGTGCTCCTGTTGTGGGGCCCGGCCCCGGAGGAGGACGGTCTCTCCGGTGCCTCACTGCCTCCTGCCCCGTACGGGCAGAGCGGTGGGGGAGAGGAGCAGCTGGGGTGCGAGTGCATGTGTGTACATGTGTAACCACACATATGTGCATGCCCAAATGTGCATATGTATGCATGTGCATATGTATACACACCCATGTGTGCGAGTGTGTAGGCACATGTATGCATGTGTGTATCCATGCATGGCCACATATGTGCACGTGCATGTGTGTCCACATCTCTGTGTGTGAGTGCACATATGTTCATGTGTGCTCATGTGTGTGTGTGTGTGTGTGTGTGTGTGTGTGTGTGCAGGAGCAGGGACCCCTGCTGGGGTGTCACTGAGAAGGGGTACCTTGGGGTGACCCCTAGCAACTCTACTGGAACTGGGTCA
Source organism: Tupaia tana (assembly GCA_026018925.1). Taxonomy (NCBI): domain Eukaryota; kingdom Metazoa; phylum Chordata; class Mammalia; order Scandentia; family Tupaiidae; genus Tupaia; species Tupaia tana. The sequence continues at coordinate 97,742,069 of JAKSZU010000005.1, forward strand.
GACCCTCTGTGCCTCCATGGTGCACACATGTGTTTGGGCACACCTGTTCAGTTCTGACACAGGGTGATGGGGACACAGGGCCCGACTGTGCAGGGCAGTGGCTGCTGTGCCCTCTGGGCTGCAGGAGGAGGTTGTCTGTCCTGTCTGGCTCTGACCAAGGAGCCGGGGGCGCCACTGCATGGGTAGGGATGCAGCTGCAGAGCCAGGGAAGTGGCAGCGAGGGCCAGGCAGGACCGCTGGGCAACGCCTCCCAGGGACCCGCCACTGTTTCCGGAAGCCACGACAGGCCCTGAAGGCCCAAGCTGGAGGACGCCTTGGGGAGGAGGTTAGTTTGGGGTGCAGCAGCTTCCTCACACGGTGAGGTTCCCCGGGCCCCATCACAGAAGCAGGCTGGGAGTGGACGCCGGCTGCAGGACAAGGCCATCTGTCCCAGCGGCAGAGAGGCAGCCCTGCAGGCAGGGAGCAAGCGGGGCCGGCCCCGTTCTGTGTCCCTCCTGCACCTGCCAGCCATTCCCTCCGGTTCCCTGAGGACCCACTGGCAGGGAACCCTGTGTTTACTTCCCACCAAGGAAACAGGATGCCGATTCCAAGAAACTGCAGGGCCCGGCCTTCCCAGGGAGCCACGCTCAGTCACAGGGACATAGCCCCCACAGGCTGCCAGGACGCAGGAGGGACAGGACCGAGTGTCCGGGTGGACCTCGGGGAGGCCGACCCGTGTGGACGGAGGCTGTTGCGAGGCTGGCTGTGTGGGTCCTCGGTGCCCGTGTGTCTGTGAGCTGAGGTCTGCTCTCGGCTGCACAGGCTCTCCTGTGCCCGTGCATCTCGGCCCTCTCCTGGCCTTCCCGACTGGAGAGGTGTCTTCGGTCTCCCACCTGAAGTTGACATGCCCTGAGGGGACAGGAGGGAGCTGGGAACTGGACCCAGCTGGCATCTTTCTGGCAAATGTGAGCTTGGGGTGTCCCTGCAGTCCCTCAGGTTTGTGAGAATGGCCCCCAGACCCAGGACAGTTCATATGGAGCACACAGGAATGGCCCGAGGGGGGGCCGTGGCCACCTCTGTGCTCCTCCACGCATCTCTGACCAAGCTCCAGACCCCCCACGGTCGGCTCGCCATCGGCCATTGGCGACTGAACTACCATCCGGGCCCTCCCTGAGCTCCGCCCTCTAAGTGGCTGCTGGCTCCCCTGGTGACTGACCCCCACTCTGCCCCTGTGGGGCCCCCTAGGACTCACCTCATGTAGCCATGGTTTCCCTGTGGACACTGCAGGGGCTCCAGGCGGCCTGGCTCGGGTGGCTTGTGTAACGTCACCCCTGTCTGTTTAGGGCTTCCTGAGTTTGTCAAACGGGGTCTCCCCTCCCCGCGTGCAATGGTAACTGCGGGCATGCTGGGACGTGAGGCTTACGGCTGCCGCGGTGGCATGGACAGCAGAGAGCTGCTGCCTGGGGCCGGGGCTATGGGGAGGCCTGGGCCGGGGTCCTGGACCACCCTGCACCTGAATCCGAGCTGAGTGGGAGGTGGCACTGGAGGACCACGTGGCAAGGCCCATCAAGGTGCCTGCTCGCTGTCACATACAAAAACAGTAAGACGGGGCCACAGGTGGTGTGGAGGTTAAGGTACCGGATCCCACATGACCATCTCCAGGTTTGAGTCCTGGACCCAGTGACTCGAACATCACGTGGGCGTATGTGTGTGCGTGCCCAGATCCCGAGACTGGAGAAAGGGATGGACATGTGGCCATGCCACTGGAGGCTTTCTCACGTTCTCTGTTCCTCAAGTACATGTGCTGTGCCTGCAGTAAACTTTTAAAAAATGTCTAATGAATTGAATTTTTAAGAGAATGAGTTTATTGAGCACTCCAGGTTCTTCGACTGGGCGGCACCAGAGGGGGAGCGGGGACACCTGGACGGATGGCCCTGATGTTCAGAGCGGGTGGTTCTCCCAGCGAGGCCCACGTTTCGTCTTCCTGTCCCTCCAGCTGGCTTTGCTCGTGAGGCCCGGAGCTGGCACCAGCTCAGCCCAAGGGCCTGCCACCATTGTTTTTGGCGTCTCAGACTCTGTACGCTCCATCCTGAGTAGCATTTCCCAAACCGAGAGCATTTACCAGGAGGCCCGAGCGGCAGGTGTGGTGCGGCGCCCACCGCACAGCCGAGCCTGGCCTGTTTGCAAGGCCACCCTGTGGGTGCGCTGGGGCTGCCTCTCCCAGGGCTACGCTGGAGGTCTGCAGCCACTCCAGAAGACACGCAGGCAACAGCACACACCTCTGGGCGGGCCACTGAGACCTCTTGTGGTTTCAGTGCACACCCCGAGCCCTCGGCAGCTCTGGGCCTGGCCCCCGAGCACAGCGGGGCTGCTCCAGGGCCCACTCGGCTCTCGGGCTTTGTCCACGCTAGACATGGGTCTAGGAAGGCTGACGGCCCTGTCCAGGCCTGATGTCAGCATGCGGAGGCGGGAAGCACGGTCCCTGGTCCCGGGGCCGGCAGGCTGGGTGCTGGCCCTGGGGGCCTGCGAGCGTCGGTGTCTGGAACCCAGAGGAAGGGGCTGGCTGCGCACAGGTGGACGAATTCGGGCTGACATTCACCCAACAGTGGCGGGTGCCTGGCTCTGTCTGGGCCCTCCTGCCCCGAACTCCCACATTTGTCTAAGCCCCAGTCACCCCGGGCTTCGCAGTCCAGGCATAAATGGCCTAATGGCTCCACTGGGCAGGAGCCCCTGCTCTCAGGCCACCTGGGGCCACCAGGGCAGAGTGAAGGCTGGCCCCTCTCAATGGCACGGCAGCCCTGCCCCATCTGCCGGTCCTGGGCCTGCTAGGTCCTCTGGGCAGCTGCCCTGGCAGGAGTCCCTCCTTGAAGCCTGGTCCAGCCCGCCACCCCACAGCAGTCCAGCCTCGGGGCCTGGCCTGCCCGGGCTGCAGGTGGAAGACATCTGGGGCCAGGCTTACACACGAGGGACCTCGGGGGTTTTTGGGAAATAGAATTAAAATGTAAGTTTATTTTGGTGCCAAAACAATGTTGAAATGCAAGCCTAGTTTTCCAAAACGATCTGTTCTCCATGACCTTTTTTGTAAGGCCCTGCTACTGTGCTCCGAGTGCGAGGTTCGGGCTGCGTCTCTGCGTGTCCCCTGCCTCGCTCCACGAGAGGCGTCCCTGCCCACCCTTGCCTCTGCAGGCACCTGCAGACCAACCGTGGCCCAGGCCTGTCTCCAGCCTCTCCCAGTGCCCGTGACAGTGAGAGGGGACTGCCCGCCTGTGGAAGGATGGCAGGAGAGTGGCCTCCGTGTGCCTGGAGAGCCAGAGAGAAACCCAGTTTCTACCACCCGACGGGGACGCGGCACTGTTGGCACGGGGTCCTTGGCAGTCAAGAGTGAGCTCCTCAGGCCCTGGGCCATGAGAGGCACCTGGGGACCCCGTATAATGCGGCCAGCCTGCCCAGCCAGGGGCCCACCCTGCTCACTCTGGCACAGTGGTTCCCACACACACACAGTGACCTGGACGCTGAAGTCCACAGCAAACGCCACCTGGAGGTGGCTCCATGACTCACCACCAGCGTCTGTCCTGGGTCCCCCGGCAGGAAGAGGAGTAGCCGGACCATTCTAGGAATGGGCAGCACCTGCAGAGGGGTACACTGGACAGTCTTGGGGTCTGGAAGCTCCCAGCAGGTGGACACGTGAACTTCTCATTAAACATAGAAACGCCAGGTTTTATTCGGCCTGCGTGTGGGCCTCACCTTGAAGTAGCTCATGTGAAGAGGGCCTGGTGGTTACCACGGGCCACAAGTAATCTGAGCTGCAGTGTGGCCACCTGAGGGCCCGTCACACACCTGAGGGCCCGTCACACACCTGAGGGGCCGTCACACACCTGAGGGCCCGTCACACACCTGAGGGCCCGTCACACACCTGAGGGGCCGTCACACACCTGAGGGCCCACCACGCACCTGAGGGCCCACCACGCACTTGAGGGCCCATCACACATCTGAGGGCCCGTCACACACCTGAGGGCCTCGCCACACACCTGATGGCCCATCACATACCTGAGGGCCCTGCCACACATCTGAGGCTGTAGGCATGCATACGCACACGCACATGCACACGCTCATGCACACACTCATGCACACACACCCATGCACTTACATGCACCTGGTGCAGTTTCAAACCACCAAGGATGGAATTCAAACTGGGGCCAACCATGTGGGCCTGGTTCCCGGGGTATAGGGCCTGGTTCCCGGGGTACAGGGCCTGGTACAGGGTCGGCCGTTAGGTCCCTTCTGGTCAGCCTGGGTGACCTCCAGGGCGGTCAGCCAGGCCAGCAGGAGAGCAGTACCAGGCGTCTGAGCTGGCCCCACCTCGGGCTGGCGTTGGTGCACTCGGCTGCTCTGCGGTCCTCACGCGCTCGCCACCCCTGGTTTCCTCGTGACCTGGCCGCTCCGTTCTCACTGTGAACCAACTGCGTTGACACGGAAGCACTTGGAGGAGGTGCTGTGGCTCCTTGCAGGAGTTCTGCTGTTCTGATGTTCTAAACTTTGCATTAAGCCTGCAATCCTTTCTGAAATGTTTCTGCAGTGCGTTGTGAGAAACTGCCCGCCGTTTTCCTCCAGTGGATTCAACAATACTACTGGGGACTTCTTTTCCCATTGAATTATGCTGACACCTTTGTGGAAAATTAATGTAGTGTTCATACGTGGCTCTATTTCTTTTTTTAAAAAGAGAGATCTAAAAAGAAAACCCTAAGACCCTTTCTTCTCATTTGGCCTCAAGCCCTGTCCCTACACTCGGCCCATCTCCTTCCGTGCCGGCGGTCTGGTGGCTTCATAAAGGTTAACGTATACCTACCCTATGACCCACAGTGACACTGCCGGGCACCTACCCGAGAGAAATGCCCACTCACATCAACACAGAAGTTCCCGGTTTATCTGTGACAGCCCACACCGGAAGCAGGGGCTACCCGCACCTGGGCACGGCTCTGCAAGGAGGGGGCAGAGCTGACCCGGCACACTGGGCATGCCCACGTCCACATCCACAGGCTCCCCGTTTACACGGCTGACAAGTGACGGGTGTGGAGAGCTGGTCGGGGTCGTCTGAGCCAAGGCAGGACAGTGTGCAGGAGCCCTGGTGGCTTGGGGGCAGGTCTGTCTCGGACGTGGTTACGTGTGCTGACGTGCCCAGCAGCCACACCAGGGCAGGCCCAAGGGTCGCACGGTGACTACATGAAGGCCGGCCAGACCCAGGCGAGCCCCGGGTCCCGGCACCGATGTGCGGTGCTGACAGTGCCTGCAGCTGTGCGGACGCCACATGGGGCAGAGCGACGGGTCTGCCCGGCCTCTCGGGCCATTCTGCAGCCTCATTAGTGCAGACTTGACTCCGCGAGTGCCAAGCGCCGACTGACAGGAGATAACTGAGGCCTGTGTGCGGACGGCTGGAAAGCGCCCCGGGGCAGACAGGAGACCTGAACGAAGGAGCACCTGCTCACGGGGTGGGGTGGGGCGCGGAGCGGCCTGGTGAACACTCTGCTTCTGCCCGAAGGGTCCCTGGAATCCGCACACCCGAGCCCGGACACCAGTAGAGTTTGTCGTAGCCGTGAGCACGCTAATTCTGATGTTTACGTGGGCAGGCAGAGGGCAGGCGTCATGCAAGCAAGCGCGAGTAAAGCCAGCTCGCACTAGGGTGTCTGCAAAGTCGTGATGTACTCGCCATGTTCTCTCTGTAAATCGTATCACGATTTCCAATGACCCAATGCCATACAGCAACGGTAGTCAAGACTGTCACAGGCTGGGGGACAGAGGCCCGGGACCCGACCTCCTCCGCATACGTGCTCAGCCGAGTTCCAACGGAGGTGCCCGGGCTCCCGGGAAGGAGGGAGCTGGCAGCCACTGACCCAGGTCACCTGGCAGTCATAGGCCACAGACAGAACAAGCCAGATCCTCGAGCCACCGCCTCCCAGCACAGGCAAGGGCCAGCCGGGAGGCTCAGGGGCCCGGGCGCGGGCTCTGGGCAGTACACTCCCAGAGGATCGTGCAGTCGAGCCAGGGCAACCTGCAGTTTGGGAAGATTCCTGAACAGGATACGAGAAATGCAAACTCCATGAGAAACTGATAAATTGTCGTCAGTTTAGAACTTCTGCCCGTCAAGAGCAAAGGTAACAGAAAGGCAGCAGCGAGGAGAGACACGCAGCCCAGGAAGCCGTCTGCGGAGCGCAGGGACACGCGCAGCTGGGCGGCGGACGGCGGCAGCTCCCCACACAGGGGCGTCTGGGAGGGGCCCCACCGGAGCCTTGCCGCGGTGTCCAGGGATCAGGGAGACACGAAGGCCACTGCCACTGGGGAGTGCGGACTGAGCCCAACTGCTCCTGCAGCCCCTGGAGTGGCTGGGACCGAGGACCGGCCACAGCCCCGAGGGCCCGTCTGTGGGTGACTGGACCAGCCAGGCAGCAGGCAGGGCCACGAGGCAGGGGAGCCTTTGGACACTAGGGCGGCGATTTCCCTTATGAGTTCATCCTAGGGTCACGTGTGGCCGACCTTGCTTCCAGGGTCGCCAGAGCATCCGTCACAACCCTGGAGCTGGCGACCTCAGTGCGGAGGGTCCCCGGCCGGCTGGCGCAGAATGGTTCTGGCACCCCACTGGTGTGGGGCACACTGAGGTCCGGGGAGATGAGGCGACCAGGCCACATAACGGGCGCACGGTCTGGCCTCGAAGAAGGCACGATTGCAGGCCCTCTGGCCTTCTGAGAGACCCTGGACCCTGGTCTGGAGGTGAGGACATGCCAGGGCTCACCTCCCTCTGCAGCTGCCTGGCTGAGGAGCAGAGAAGGTCCCCGGCAACAGACTGTCTGCTTGATGGAGTGTTCTACGTGCCACGGCCTAAGGATCACGCTGAAGTCCACGTCATTCGGCCTGTGGCCAGCCGTGTGCCTGATTCCTGAGACGCCTGGACCTCAGGCCTCAAGCCCAGCATGCACAGCGAGGTGCTTCTGAGGCGCTGGACTCCTGGGCGCACTTTCTGGGGGCCTGAGCTTCTTGCTGAGCTGACCTGCGCCGTGAGCTCTCTGTCCAGCCTTGGCCCGAGAGCCTGGAAGCAAACAGGGCCCAGCCCCAGCCTGGACCTCCTCGTCGCCAAGCGACGCCTCCACAGAGGAGGGGCAGGGACCACTTAACTCACCGCGGCTGAAGCAACCCCAGCTGGAGTGGTGACAGTCACGTCCCTGCCCAGGCTCCAGTTGCCTTGTGCTGGCCTGGCTCGAATGCGGGCAGCGCAGCAGTGGAAGGCCCCGAGGGTGGCGGAGCCCTGCCCATAACCGCAGTGAGTCTCCTCTCTCTGCTGGGACCAGCCAGATCTGCAGGTGCTGGGGGCAAGAAGCAGATGGCACTTTCCGGGAATGGCCCGCTCCCGAGGTCTGTGTGACATTCTCACGTGACCTTAAGGTGAGGACACTCTTAGGACACGGCTTCCGTGTCACCTCGCTCCTTTTGCTGTGTGGGAGGTATCTGGGGGGAATTGGCTACGGAGACAGAGCCAAGGACAGGGGCAGCGCCAGGGCAGGGGCCTACGTGGCCTACTGGCCTTCCAGCCAGGTCCTTACCCTGTGGGGCATCTGGCTAGGACGGTAAGGGCTCTGCCTCTGTCTTGTCCTATATCCCCCTCCCAGAGGGACAGCCCTGGCCTTCTCCCTCGACACACCATCCTTGGTTGCCAGGCCTTTTCGTACTGGACCGAACAGAGGGGCATGGTGCCCTGGGGATATGACACTGCACGGCAGCCTCAGAGACCCCAGGAGAAATGACCAGGGGCGAGGTAAGAAACAGCCTCGTAGGAAGTGGGAGTCCGGGCTCCCGGAACACGAAGCTCTGCGTCCTTGGCAGCGGGAACAGTGACCGCGAGCTTGTCAGTGCTCGCCGCAGGTGGGTGTCAGCAGGTGCGACCACCCTGGGGGGCCGTGCTGTTTCCACTTCAGAGAGGAGATCGAGGCCAGCAGCCTGGCGTGCCCTCGATGCTGTGCAGAAAGCGAGAGTCCTGGCACGCTTGGACAGCTGTGTCCTACAGAGCTGGGAGGGTCCCACTGCTCGCCGTCCTCCAGGGCCTCTACCTCCTCATGGGTCTCTGCCTTCCTCTACTCGCTCAGGACTCTGTAAGCCAGGATTTCTTCCTCTGTCCATCCATGCGCTAGGCAGGCAAGCAGGCTGCGGGCCCCAGGAGCACCCCAGCACAGCCGGCCCACGATCTCAGGGAGCCCTGCTCAGCCTTTCCCTCTTGGCAAACAGTCCCCACCCACCAAGATGCCCTTCTCGGGTCTGTTCCCTCCATGAGTGAAGACAGCACTCCCAGCCTCACCCAGAGGCACGCAGCGGCCGCTCAGATGAGCTTTCGGTGTCGCTGTGGTGAAGCCAGGATCCCCTCATGTCGAATCCGTCTCAGACTGTCTACGCCTCTGGCCAGGAAGAGGTGATAGTTACCCTGGCTGCCTTTAAAGACTGGGCTGCATTTAGAGTTAATGTTTCAAAACATCTGGAGGAACACGCAGTCTTCCTTCCAAGATCTCCACGGAGCCTTGCGGGTTACCACGGCCACATTCCTTCCTCTGAGAGAGCAGGTCTGGGTTGCGTAACCGGAGGGAACTGCAGTCCTAACGCAGCCCGGGCCATGCACGCAGATCCGGGAGGCTTGCCAACGTTGTCCAGACACCAACCAAGCTGAGTGTGAAGACCCAAAGAACCCCAGCCACTGAAGTTGTGCCGGAGCCCCACAGCACATGGGCTGAGCATGGGAGCGATACCCGCTCTTGGCCTCAGAAACTGGAAAGTCGGGCAAATCCAGACATGACCAAATCTCCTAACTTAGTCACCCTTGCTCATGGTCCTGGTCTTAGTGAAGTAGGGAGGACTGATGTGCATGTGGGCCCGTGCAGGCCTCCCCCAGGCAGGACGTGTGAACGGTGGTATGTTTAGAGACAAGGGCTCCCACCAGAGGAGAGTCGCAGTGAGGGGGCATTCATTCCCTACAGATATCTATGAAGTCCTCAGCGGGGAGGAGAGGAGGGGCGGGTGGGGAAAGAAGATCTGGGACTTTTACTTCAGAGGTGACGTTCCAGACTTGAGAAATCCAGACCTAGGGAAGGGAAGGGAGGGTGGGGCAGATGGGTGTTTGGACTACTGCTGGACTCTCAGTGCTCTTCTCTGGTCTATATGTCTATCCAAAAAGTACACACAGTTTTGATTACTATAGCTTTGTAATGAGTTTTGAAATCAGGAAGTGTAAATTATCTGCTTGTGTTCCCCTCAAATTCATATGTTAAAACCTAATCCCCATGACAAGGTATTATGAGGTGAGGACTTTGGGAGATTAGATCACAAGGGCTCTTCCTAGTCCTGGTATTCCATTCTTACAAAGGAGACCAGAGTAGCCTCAGCCCTTCTTCCATGTAAGGACACAGAAGGCACCATCTCTGAGAAACAGGCACTCCCTGGACACCAACTCTGCCGGTGTCTTGATCTTGGATTTCCCAGCCTCTAGAACCATGACCAATACATGTCTCATTGTTTATAAATTTCAGTGTGAGATTTTTTTTACAGCAACCCAAACGGACTGAGACATTCTCCAACTTTGTTCTTTATCAGTATTGTTTGACTATTTGGGATCTCTTACAATTCCTTATGAAACTGAGGATTGGCTTTTCCTTTTCTAAGAATCCCCTACAATTTTGGTAGGGATTGGATTGAAACTGTGGACTACTTTGAGAAATATTTTATATTAATATAGTAAGTCTTCTAATTCATGAACATGGGCTATCTTTCCAGTTGTAGATCTTTTCAAATCTCTTTCAGTGGTGTATTATAGCTTTAAGGGTACAAATCCTTCTCTTCCTCTGTTAAATTAATTCCAAGGTATTTTATTCTGTTAAGTTTTTTATTTTTATTTTTTAATTTTTTAATTTTTTTTTCTTTTCTTTTTCTGGAGAGGTTTTTGCTATAGGGCGCGTGCGCTCGCCAGACAGGCAGAGAGAGACAGAGAGATAGAAAGCGAGAAATCACCCCCCGGGGGGATGGCCACGCCGCAATCCCTTCTCCTCCATTCTCCTCTCGGGATCTTGGGCACGCACGCACACGCACCTGGCGTGAGTTTAAGCCACCGGGTCCGGGACACGAACCGCGGTCGACTACGTGGGAGTCCAGCGACATAGCCATTACGCTAACTGCTGGTCCCCTATTTTTATTTATTTATTTATTTTTATTTTTTATTGAGGGACTAGCAGGTGTCAAGGTGGCTAATGCACTGGATTCCCACATGGCTGACCATGGATCAAGTGCTGGACCTGGTAGCTTGAAAATCATGCTGGGCACATGTGCGTGCATGCTCAAAATCCCAGGAAGAGAATGGAAGAGAAGGGATTGTGGCATGGTCATCCATCCTGGAGGGTGATTTCTCACTGTCCCTCTCTCTGTCTCTCTCTGGAGAGTGCATATGTCCTATGTCCAAAACTTTTAAAAAATGTTTCTTTTTAGATTATTCATGATGGTTTATATAATCACAATGAATTTTTGTGTTTTGATCCTGTACCCTGAAATGTTACTGAATTTATTTATTAGCTCTGATTTCTTTTTTGTCTATTACATGATATTTTCCATATACAGAATCATGTTTTCTGCAAACAGGTAGTCATTACTTTCTTTCTTTCCAATTTAGATGTTTTTAAATATATTTTTCTTGCCTAATTGTTCTGGCTAGCACTTCTAGTGTAATGTTGAATAACAGGGGTAAAAGCAAGCTGATCTGAGGGGAAAAGTTTTTTGTCCTTTTCCATTGAGAATGATGTTAGCTGTGAGGTTTTGGTAAATGCTGTTTATCATGTTAAGAAAGTTTCTTTCTATTCCTACCTTGTCAGGTGTTTCTATTATGAAAAAGTGTTGCACTTTGTCAAGTGTCTTTTCTGCATCAATCGAGATGACTGTGTGATCTTGCTCCCTTCATTCTGTTGTACTAATATGGCGTCTTCATTGATGGGTTTTCTCAGACTGAACCATTCTTGCACTTCTAGGGTAGCTCACACTTGGTTGTGGGGCATCCCTTTTACATGCTGTTGTATTCAGCATGCTAGAATTGTAGTAAGGATTTTTGTACCTATATTCATAAGAAATATTGATCTGTAGTTTCCTTTTCCTATGGTATCTTTGTCTGTTTTTGGTAGTGGCATATCAAATGCCACTTCTGCTGACACACAGATATGCCCCCCTCCTCTTCCACTTTTTGGAAGATTATTTTTAGAGTTAGCATTAGTTATTCTTCAAATATTCAGTAGAATTCACCATGAAGTCATCTGGTCCTAGACTTTTCTGTTTTGGAGGCCTTTTTTAGTTGCAATCCCTTTTTGTTGTAGATGTCTACTGAGATTTTCTATTTCTTCTTGAATCAACTTCGGTAATTTGTGTTTTTTCTATTTCCTCTAGATTATAAAATTTGTTAACATGTTATCAAATTTGTTGGATCATAGTATTCTTTGATAATGTTTTTACTCTCTGTAAAGTTGGTAGTGATGTTGCCATGTTCATTTTTTAATTTTAGTTACTTATGTCTTCTCTCATTTTTCTTAGTAAGATAGCTACTTTCTAGACTCTTTGTAAGGATTCAGGGGACCAGCAGTTAGCATACTGGCTATGTCGCTGGACCCCCATGTAATCGACTGAGGTTCGCGTCCAGGACCCAGTGGCTTAAAACTCACGCTGGGCGTGTGTGTGTGTGTGTGTGCCCAAGATCCCAAGAGGAGAATGGAGGAGAAGAGATTGCAGCACGGCCATCCCCCCTGGGGGGTGATTTCTTGCTTTCTGACTCTCTGTCTCTCTCTGTCTGGCGAGCACACACGCCCTATAGCGAAAACCTCTAAAAAAAATTTTTTTTTAAATTAAAAAAAAAGTTTCAGTAACTTTGTTGCTTTTTTCAAAAACAAACTTTTGGTTTTGTTGGCTACTTCTCTTGTTTCTGTAACCTCTATTTCATTTTTCTCTGGTCTAATTTTTTACTTCCTTCTTTCTGGTGGTTTTAGGTTGAGATTGCCATTCTTCTTCTGGTTCCTTAAGGCCTAAAGTTAGGTTACTGATTTGAGAGCTTTTTTTTTTTTTTTAACATAGCCATTTACAGTAAAAAATTTCCCTCTGACAACTACTTTAAAATTTTTTTGCTATGTTTTGTTTTCATTTTCATCCCTCTCTAAGTATTTTCTAATTTCCTTGTAATTTCTTTCCTTGTTTTAAGTTCCATGTGTGGAGGAGAGAAAGAAACCCCTCTTCGGCACCTTCCCACCACGTTCTGCACCCCAGCTTCTTGCCTGATGGTGGACGTGAGCACATGTACCTGGTGTAGACCGGAAGGCCTGAAGATGAAGACTGAGGACTTCCTGTGGGGTCCAGTCGCATTACCACTGCATTATCATCTGGTCCTGTGACTTCCTCTTTCATCCACTGAGGTTTAAGAAAGTGTTGTTTAATATATACATAAATAAAAATATTCCAGTTTTTATTCTTTTGTTGATTTATAGTTCCATTCCATTGTGATCAGAGAAGTTAGTTCATACCACTTTAATCTTTTTAAATTTATTGAGAATTGTGTTATGTGTGGTATGTTCTGGACAATTTTCAATCCCATGTGCACTTGATACGGGTGTGTTTTCTGTTGGGTGGAGAGCTCTTTATGTCTATTAGGTATAGTTGGTTTGTAGAGCTGTTTATTTTATTCCATTCTTGATCTTTCTTTCAGTGTTCTGTTACTGAAAGTGGAGAACAACGCTCTTCATTCATCTATCTGGCAAATATTTACACATCTAGCATTTATCAATCTATTAAGTGAATTCACCATGACTTACAGATGTAGTCAAGCACTCTTCATTCAGCTATTTAGCAAATGTTCACACATCAAACCTTTATCACCCCACCAGGTGGAATCGTCATGAGTTACAACCCACCAAGTGGATTCGCCACGAGTTACAACCCACCAGGTGGATTTGCCACGAGTTACAACCCACCAAGTGGAATCGCCACGAGTTACAACCCACCAGGTGGATCAGCCACGAGTTACAACCCACCAAGTGGAATCGCCACGAGTTACAACCCACCAGGTGGATCAGCCACGAGTTACAACCCACCAAGTGGAATCGCCACGAGTTACAACCCACCAGGTGGATCAGCCACGAGTTACAACCCACCAAGTGGAATCGCCACGAGTTACAACCCACCAAGTGGAGTCGCCATGAGTTACAACCCACCAAGTGGATTCGCCACGAGTTACAATCCACCAAGTGGAATCGCCACGAGTTACAACCCACCAAGTGGATTCGCCATGAGTTACAACCTAACGCAGTCAAGCCTGAGCATTTCAAGGCCGACTCTGCCCCACCCACGAAGCAGCACCTGCTGCTATCCCCCCAGACTGCATAAGAAGCACAGGAGTGGGTGACCTAGTGCTTGGCTGGTCGTGCACTTAAGACCCATACCTGGTGACCACATAACCAGGGACAAGATCATGGTCTAGAGAGCAGGTGCTACGACTTAAAGAACTTCTATCTGGGGAATCTTCTGGGCGTCATGGGAAAGTGACCCGAAGTTCCAGGCAGATGGAACAGAGTGGGCCACGGCCAGAGCCCACTGTGTTGGCCCATGGAGGACAGAAGAAGACAAGAGGTGGGCATGGAGATCGGACGGCCAGCTTGTGGCAGGCAGAAACCCGGCAGCTTCCACGGCTGGCTATGTGGCTTACCCCAAGGGATCAAGACCCGCAGAGGCTTTGCAAAGAGGCCGCGGCAAGCAGATGGCTCACAGGAGGCCTCGCTCATTTGGCATGGCTGAGACGGGGAGCCCAGGGGCAGCCACTGTGGTCTGAAGGAGGCGGCAGAACTTGCTGAGATGGACCGACAGCCCTAGGGTGAGCCGGGACCCGGCAAGGGCCGCGGGGACGCAGCCACAGAGAGACAGGAGGGAGGTGGGGCCAGTCGAGGGGTCCCACGAGCAGGATGAGAGGCATCAAGCAGAAGAAGGGTCCATCACGCTGCAGGGACAGTGTCAGGCCGAGACGGTGCCCTGCAGTTAGGGAGGAGACCGCTCTGACTTCCGAGAGCAGTCTCGGCGCAGAGCACAGTCTGCGAGAAGACTGCACAGGCCTCCTCGGCTGGTTGCACACACGCGTGATGAGAGAGAGCTGAAGAGCTGAGAGCAGGCCGTGGCCGGGAGGTGGGCTCAGCCTTGGTCTGAGTCTGCGATTAATACGGGAGCTTCAAAAAGTCCCTGGAAAACATGTATTGTGAAAAAATTAGGCATACATTTCAAACGTTTCTTACACCAGCATAAACTCTTACTAACTTGTAACAAACTGAACAGGACCTAGTTCGAGGCCTTGTGGCGGATAAGACATTTGTTTGAAAGAGCCCCTGTGAGAGACACGACCTCTGCGGACGATGAAGCCAGAAGGAACGACTCCGTGGTGAAGGTCGGCCAGAACGGTGAGGTGGCCAAGGTCACACGAGAAGCTTACGGGCTGAAGCCATTTGCCAAGGCCACACGAGAAGCTTACGGGCTGAAGCCATTTACAATGGAGAGCCCGTTTTGCACAAGCTGTTAGCCAAAAGGTGAAAAGCAGCAGATGGCTCCATTTTAAAAAGGGATGAGACGGTGCTGCGGATAAGGCCTGGGGACGCACCGCCCACGGTGACTTGCCGGGGAAACCCACCTGGCCCGTGCCCAGGCTGACGAGGACCGGCCATCAGCAGCAGGGACAGCAGCCCCCGAGGCCTCTCGGCTGGCTCAGCAGCGAGCTCCCGCTGGAAATGGAAGAGCAGAGTTCCTGCTGGGGGCCCAGTCCATGGTGGCCAGACCAGCGCAGACGGGCAGGGAAATCCGCGGCAGCCGGGAGCACTGCTGGGGTGAGCCGTGACGGGAGGCGACACCAGGCGGTGCCGGGACGGTCCTGAACACGGAGCACCATCAGAGCAGCGGCCGGGGGGGGGGGTGGGGGGGGGGGCGGGAGAGCTGTGAGTCATAGCCAGAGGGGACTGGCGAAGGGCAGAGGTCACGGCCACAGCCTGGGGGTGCTCGAGGCCGCCGTGGAGGGTCCGCGGACGTCACGTCGTCATGAGAACGTCTGCGGAGAGTCGTCCAAGCATTACAGGGGCCCGGGAGAGTGTCCCAGAGAGTCCTCCCCACGGGCTCCTGCTCGCTCCTCCCATCGGGGCGGTGCCGTGAGGCCGGTGGGAGACCGTCAGGGTCCACGTGCAGGGCTGGTCTGGCCCTTCTGACCTGGTTTGTTGCCTAATCTTGAAAAATCTCTAAGGACCCACCCTGCCTCAGGTAATAGGGTACACAAGCCCGCGTAGACACAGCCATGTCCCCAGGGCCCTCCAAGTTCAGGGGGACCAGTGGCCGGTGGCGTGGCTTCCGTGGCATCCTGAGCTTGATGGCACGTACATGGAGGAATGTGGCTTGCTTTCAGTTTTCAGCTTTAATTCCATTTTCCCACAAACTTTAAGAAAATAATACAGAGTGCACGTGTATCTGCAGTGGAGACACCCGCTCAGGAAACCTCCTGTTCCCCCCCCACCCCCGCCCTCCAGCCCACTGCCTGTGTCCTCAGGCCGACCCTGGGATCTGAACCTACCACTGGCTGTATCACCACAGTGTGGCCGTCCCAAGGCCAGGCTCTCCCGCCTAGTCCAGATCGAATCACAGTCCTGGTGGCCACCGTTGGGGACTGCTGTGACCAGTTCAGGCCACTGTCTCCTCTGGTAGGGGACAGCCACAGAGGACCCAATGGCAAGTCCGGTGCTTGGCTGTGCAGCTGTGTGCACGAGCACATGTGTGCACAGGCGGGAAGTATGTTCGGACACCTTTACCATGCAGGATGGACCCCGCACCAGTAAACATTTCATAGTCTGCCAGGAGGCGCCACCTTACACCTGCTTCCAGCATGTGAAGGCCGGCACGCCCCCGCTGTGGCGAGTAGGGCCGCCACTCCTGGAGGTGTGTCTGCTGCGCCTCTAACAGGTGAGTCAAGCCCGTTCTGTGCAGAGGCCCAGGCCACACTGCCCAAACTGCACCAGGAGCAGTTTCCCGTGTTGCGTGGCCGTCTACAGGCGTGGCTGGTAGAGGGGCTCAGAGGCGTCGCTTCCGGCCTTGTCTTCTCTCGCCCCAGCTTGCCTTTTCCGGGTTGGTTTTACAGTCAGGAAAAGACTTCTAGTCTGGTGGAACACTGGTCACAGAAGCTCTAGGTTTGCGTCAGCCTCAGGGCAGTGGCCTCGGTCCGAGTGGAGAGCCACTCTCCCAACACTCTCGCAAGACTCCCGGTCAGTCCAGCTGGCCTCCCACACTCACCCAGCACTAGTCGCTGTGGACAGACATCTCCGATTGGCCAAGGACAGGTGGGGGGCTGGGGTTACCGGTTTCCCTTGAGCCCAACTGTAGGACTTCTCGCCCGGAGAACGTTGGGGCAGAGAGGACAGATGCTCCACCCGGAGAACGTCCTGTGGACACGTCCCAGAGCCGGGCCCTCTGCGACACAGGCAGACACCCTGGCCGCAGCAGGGCAGCCTGGGCCTCTCAGCCCTGCCCTGTGTGGGCTCAGAGGCCCCGGGCCAGCCTCGTCTCTGCAGCTGAAGCACAGCTCACCTCTGAGGCACGTCCTCCTTTCCATGCAGGAGAACCACGTCCCCACGCGAGAGAGTGTGTTCCACGCTCGGGCTGTCAGTGCTCTACGTGGTGGGCAGTGGGGTCCACTCCATGCCTCTCTGCTCTGGCACCCCGCGAGGGACCACCTCTCAGTAGGAGGGGGCATGGAGGGCCACACGGGGGCCCGTGAAGCTTCTGCTCCGGGTGGACCCGCACCACACTAAGTCGTGCGGCCAGACCTGACGTCAAAGGGGCCCCAGAAGAGGCAGTGGGCACCGAACGTGCCACTGGCCAGCCCACTGCACAGTGAGGCCCTGAGCTGCCGGCCCTTCTCCAAGCCCTGATGTCCCCGCAGAGATGGGCGTGACAGCCCTGTGCCTGCAGTCGTAGGACACATCCCCTGGGCCTGCCCTGCCCTGCCACCACCACAGGTCTCCGTCAACTTTCCCCTTGCTCTGATGGGCCACCGTGACTGTCACTAAGCGGACAGTGCTGTCCACGCTCTGCACACCTGCCTGTGGGCCGCCATCATGCTGGCTCCAGGAGCTCGCCTTTGGGACGTGGCAGTCTCACAGTAGCCTCGGGTGCCGTGTTCTGCCCGTGCCCCTCCAAGCTCGGGTGTCCAGGTCCCTCGGTTCCAACCGCCTTCCAGGTGGCACGGGCTGAGAACTGTGCCACCCCCCAGCTCTGAGGCAGGGTCCTCTCCGCCGTGCCCCACACCCACCAAGGGCCAGCTCAGCCCTGATCTCGCCACCCCAGCCAGCAGGAGCCCCAGCCCATCTTCGTCCCTGTCCAGGTTGTAGGCCAGGCCCCGACTCCTTTCCCCTCGATCTGTGCATTGCTGGTCGTGGTGTGAGGCCCCCAATGTCTCGTGCCACCCGGCAGCACCAAAGTGAAGGCATTTCCCCCACCCTCCAAGTTGAAGGACAGTGACCTCTGAATGCCCACTCGGATCTGAGGCAACTCTTCCTGTGTCAACCTGCACCAGCTCTGGGTCCCGGGAGAACAGCGTGGAGCTTGGCCAGCCCTGCAGGGGCTGCCTCAGGCCCCCTGTGGTGGTGACCCCACTGCGAGCCTGGGTTGTGCTCACCCAGACATACCCAAGCACAGCCCAGACTCACAAGCCCAGCTGCAGTCTCAGGGCCTCACACGCTCTGGCCTGCTCGGGAAGTCAGATATCGAAAGAGCGGGCACCCTCGAAGACTGCCGTAGCGGGTCCATGGCTGCACCGCACTGCGGGTTCTGCGTATCGGGAGTGCTTTGACCTGGCAGTGCCATTGCCTTGTCCCGCCAGTGGCCACCCACCCTGTACCAGCCCACCTCAGGCTTCGTGCTCATTTCCTGGGAAGCATTATCCATGGTTTAAAACCAACATTGCAAAGAGCAAAGTCCCAAACACAGCAGGACAGTCCGAAATGCTTGCCCAGGACATGCTGCACTTCCAAACCTTCCTGTGGCTTCCCACGGCCACCGCGTGGCCAGGACTCAGCAGCTCTGTGGCTCAGAGGCTGTCTGGAAGGACACCTGGCCAGGGTTCCATGGGCCATCCCTCTGTGTCACAGAAGGGGCAGGTTCTGAGCTGCACTTCTGAGCAGCCTGGCTCCGGGCAGGGCTTCTGTGACAGTCCCCACGGCAGCAGCAGGTCCACAGCCAGCTGGGGAGGACGTGCCCACGGCGCCTGGGAAGGCCACCAAGCAAGGCAGCAGGCCCGTGCACACTGCTGGGGCCAAACTGCTGGCTCCACCCTCAGCTGCCCTCTCCCGGCACGAGGTGGCCGCCGGCCTCCCGCGCCCACTCCGCCCTCCTACCCCAGCACGCGCAGCAGGGGAAGCGCTGTCCAGTGTCATGCTGGTTTGAAACAAGCTTGCGCTCCCCTTCCGTTCAACACCACTGGGCACAAAGCCGTGTGCAGACTGGGGAGAGGAAGCACCAAAGCACGCCCACGTGTGGGCCTCTCCTCTGCTGCACTGTGTCCAGTCATTGGTGGGAAACGGGGGGCCGAGTGGCTGCCTCTTGCTGTGGTGGACCAACCATGCCAGCAGCCTCTGGTGGCACCTCCCTCCCAGCTCTCTCCTCCTCTGTGGTCAGACACCTTCTTAGACACACACCGTCCCCTCACCCCAGCCCCGATGCCTCCCTCCCAGCTCTCTCCTCCTCTGTGGTCAGACACCTTCTTAGACACACGCCGTCCCCTCACCCCAGCCCCGATGCCTTCCTCCCAGCTCATGCCCCAACCCTGCTTGGCCTTGCCAATTCCGGGCCCCTCTGTGAAACAGCATGAGAAAGGCCTTCACCTGAGAGGGCGGTCACTAGGGCAAGGCCCATGAGAGTGTCCCCACCAGTGGTCCTTTCCACCCTTCCGGGGCTGCTCCCCTCCTTCCTGGCACTGGGAGATACCCCATCCCAGCTGTGGGTGGAGCTGTGCCCTGGAGAGACAGGCTGGTTCAAAGCCCAGGACTTATGGATGAGGGTCTTTGCAGGTGGTCACGTTAAGGGTGAGGCTATCCTAGACTGAGTGGGCCTTAACCCATTAGGACGGGGCATTGGGGCTCAGTGGAGAGGGTGGCCATGTGTGACCGACAGGGCTTGAGCGACGCAGCCCCCAGCCCAGGGTGACAAGCATTGCAGAGGAAGGCAGGAGCCTCCCCAGAGCCCCTGTGGACCGCTGACCTGCAGCCGCTGGGTCGCTGTAGTTTCAAGCTCGCACCTGTGCACTGTGTTTCTGCCCCTGGCTGGCCGTCTGCTTTCCACACCCCTAGAGAGGTCACAAGAGCCTCTGCAGCTCTCTCCTCCTGCTGTTTGGATGTTTCAGGGGCTCTGGGCTTTTATGAAAGCTGAGAGAGGCTGGGGAACGCAGAGGGCAGTGTGGGGAGAGCTTGGCCCTTGGGGGTGCAGGAGGAACAGTCACCAAGTGAGCCTCCTCTGAGGGTCCCCACGCCACACCACGGACCCCTCTCACCTGCAGCACACCTGTCTCCTCCTGGTCAGAAATCTTAGAAAAACTCCTTCCCCCACCACCCTGGCTGGGGAATTCAAAGATGAGCAGCATGGGCCTCCATCCCTCCACCATCACATGCCCGGACGGATTAATGGACCCTGGGTGAATTGTGACCCGATGGGAAAGGCTAGCAGATGCTTACTGGCCCCATCTGGGGGCCCAGTCTGTCCTGGGAGATGGATGAGTGTCCCCCAGGCCCAGCCACTTCACTGCCGAACTACTGCCCTGCACAGTTTAGACGTGATCGAGGGAAACGTTAGTTTGCCGGCGAGGGACTGACGTGATCGGAATAGACTGGAGCCGGCGTGTGAGCAAGTGGAATACAACCGCATACCACAGCAGAGTGAAATGCTATGATAATTCAACATATACTTCCAATAAATAAATGAATAAATGAACTAGCAGAATGGTTATCAAATGTGCACACAGTGCGATGTTCAATGTTGAAAAAGACGAATGTGTCTATGTCCTTGGCTTGATTATTGTACACCATATGCTAGCTTGAGAAATCCACAAAGATGCACAATGAATATATGTAAACCAGAAATCAGCGACAACAAAAACCAAAACCAAAGAGAGATCAACAATAACCATTTAATTGAAGAAAGGGGAAAATGACTTAAAAAGCGAACAGAAACCCAGAGACCTGTGGGACGATTTCAGAAGGTTTAACAGATGTGTAACTGGGGCTTTCAGAGGAAGAGAGGGAAAATGGGACAGAAGAAATATTTGAAAAAGTAACAGTCACAGACTCTTAAATCTGGTTAAAGACATACCTTTGGAAGCTCATACTTAAGGAAGCTCAGATTTTTCCAAACAAGATAGTTTAAGAGAAAGTCAGACCTTTATGCATCGTAGTCAAACTGGTGAAACCCGGAGATAAAGAATGAAGTAGTCAGGGAACCAGCAGCCCAAGATCCCGAGAGGAGAATGGAGGAGAAGGGATTGCGGTGTGACCATCCCCCCTGGGGGGTGATTTCTCGCTTTCTGTCTCTATGTCTCTCTCTGTCTGTCTGGCGAGCGCACGCGCCCTATAGCGAAAAACCTCTCCAAAAAAAAGAAAAAAAAAAAAAAAGAATGAAGTAGTCAGAGAACAGCGTGTTACAGCTACGAGCATGAGTCCAGTGGCTGGGCTTCCCATCAGAGCCCTTGGAGACCAGAGCTGTTTCACAACGCTGGAAGGAAGACGGGAGCCTGTTAGGCCAGAACTCTTTCACTGAGGAAATGTCCTTCAAGGATGAGGGCAAAATCAAGACATTTTCAGATGAAGGAACACTAAGATGATGTATCAGCAGCAGGCCTGCCCATGAGAAAAGAGGAAGAAAGTCTTCGAGGCAACGGAAATAATTCCAAAGGGAACTTAAGATCTTCAGGGGTAAAGACGGTTAGAAGGTAAATATCTGAGTAAATATAAAAGACAATTTTTGTGAATTTATTTAAAATGCATACAGACATTTGGATTAGTGAGTTACAAGAGAGCATGCATGTTTTAATGCACACCACCATCATAACAAGGCACAGTGATATCGCAGGGTCTGTACTTGTGAAGTGCTAAAACACTGAACTTAAGTAGACTGAAAAAAGTAAGAAAATTTATTATAATCTCTAACTCCACAAGCAGAAAAACAAATATGAAGAGGAATGGTTTAAAAATGAGTAGAGGGCGACCCCAAAAAAGCTCAGACAGAAGCCATTTCAATCTGAGGTGCATCCTGCCCCACTCAGGGACCAAGGTGACTGAATCTCTGCTCTAAACCCCATCTTCCAGACCCCAGAAAAGCTCAGACAGGGTCATGGAAACCCTCAACCCTTACTGAATCTGCTGCCTGAAGAAAGAAACTCTCCTTTATAAATCTAAACTCAGAATCTCTTTCCATGGACACCACATTTCAAAACACAGTAGAGGAGAGAAATTGTCTCAGAAGTACCTCACAGTAAAGAGAAGCACATGATCTTGCAGAAACCTTCTCTAAGCAATTAGCCAAAAGTGAACACACCACCAAATGACTAAAATTCAGAGAAGAGAGACTACAGAGCGAGCAGCAGGGAGAAGGACGGAGCTGCAGAGAGTGTGGTTCATCTCCCACATGCCACTGAACTCTCAGCTGAAACCCCACAGCTCAGCCCAGGTGCACATATTCCCTAGAAACTGTGAGGCCTTTGCAATACCCAGTTCCAAAGTCAAAAGTGCTGGTTGCTTGGTGAGCATCAGGGAAACAGAACTACAGAGAGATTGTGGATCACCTCCTCCCTCACACCTGTGAATGCTCAGAATTGACTCCATGAAATTAGGAAGACACGTATATAATCCATCAGATGACCAGAAACCACTTCACTGACAGAAGAAATATGAGAAACCAAGAAAATGTCTCTCCCCCAAGGGAAAAGAAGAACCCTTCATCATCCACAGACAGTACAATGGAACTTGAGGAAATGTCTGATAAAGAATTCAGAATATTCATAGTGACAAAATTAAATGAGATGCAAGATGAGCGACAATAAACTCCAGAAGGGGCAAGAGAAAAGAGACAATGAGTTCTAGGAGGTGAGGAAGTTCTTCGAAAGAAGAAATACATACCATAAAAAAGAATCAAATGGGGCTATTAGAAATGAAGGCTGTAATACAGGAAATCAAAACCTCCCTCGAGAGCATGTATGTTTTAGTATATACCATACATAACATACAAGTTTAATACATAAACTTTTCTCCCTTTTTTGACCCCTCTGGAATTGGAAAATATTTGTGAGTATCTTATTTCTGGCAGAAGTTATTTGCATAAGTTAAAAAATATCTGTTGCCTTGTATCAGAAATTGGAAAGCAGATAAGATCATGCAGAAGATCAAATCTTGGATTTTTTAGACAAAACCTCTGACCTAGAAAAAAGTCACCAAAAACATTGAAAAAATAATCCCATCCACAAAGTAAGCATAATCTACAAGAAATACTAGATACCATTAAGTGCCTAAACATCAGGATAATCAGTATTCCAGAAAGTTAAGGGCATAGATAATCTATTCCATGAAATCCTGGAAGAAAACTATCCAAATCTAAAGAGGCATTCAAATATCCAGACCCAGGAAATACATAGGACCCCACATAGAATTGACCCAAGAAGATTTTCTCCAAGCCACATCACAACCAGATTGACCAAAACCACAAAGGATACTAAAATAGGCAAGAGAGAAATATCATGGTACTTACAAAGGCTATCCCATCAGGCTAACATCAGAACTCTCATTGGAAACAATGTAAGCAAGGATAGAATGGGAAAATATATTCAAAGTGTTAAATGAAAAATAATTTCAACCAATAATACTATACCAGGATAATACTATATATATATTATATTATATATTATATATAATATTATATATATATAATACTATACCAAGATAATCCTTCATATGGGAAGAAAAGATAAAAACATTCTCAGATAAACAAAACTAGAAAGCATTTACCAGCACTAGACGAGCTCTTCAAGAAGTTCTGAGGCAATCAAGACTACCGAAGACCCTCTGCTCAGATTTCACCCTTCTGCCCCCCAGACCTAGCCAAGGAACCAGGTCAGAGCACCCTACTTATTCTCTCTGTCTCTCTCCGTCTCTATTTTTTTTTTTTTTGAGAGATTTTTGCCATAGGGCGCTTGCGCTCACCAGAAAGACAGAGAGACAGAAAGTGAGAAATCCCCTCCCCCCCCGGAAGAGGGATGGCCACACCGCAATCCCTTCTCCTCCATTCTCCTCTCAGGATCCTAGGCACGCACGCATACGTGCCTGGACTGAGTTTAAGCCACTGTGTCCGGGACTTGAATTGTGGTTGACTACATGGGAGTCTAGCAACGTAGCCATTACTCCATCTGCTCGTCCCATCTCTCTATATATTTTTAATATTAAAAAAATTTTTGGGACCAGCAGTTAGCGTAATGCCTATGTCGCTGAACTCCCACGTAGTCGACCGCGGTTCGAGTCCCAGACCCGGTGGCTTAAACTCACGCTGGGCGCGTGTGCATGCGTGCCCAAGATCCCGAGAGGAGAATGGAGGAGAAGGGATTGCGGCGTGGCCATCCCCCCAGGGGGTGATTTCTCGCTTTCTGTCTCTCTGTCTCTCTCTGTCTGTCCGGCGAGCGCACGTGCCCTATAGCTAAAACCTCTCAAAAAAAAAAAAAAAATTAAAACTTCTTAGCTCTCTGCCGCTCTTTTTAATTCTTACCTTCCCTCCTGTCTCCATAGGATAAGCCAATCAGCAGCCATCTATGTTTGAGTTTTGAGTGGCTCCATTCATGTGGTGTGCTAGCGCACTGCACAATTTTCATTTTTTTTTGTCAAAAAATCGTATTTTACTCTTTTTGTTTTGTCTTTTTTTTTTCCTCTTTTTTGGTATTCTTTTTTTTCCTTTTCCTTTTCTTTTTACCTTTCTCACTTTTCTGCTCAGCCTCCACAAGGTCTACGTGCTTAGTAGCCAAATGTCTGAATACTTTGAGGGTTGGATTAATCCTCAAATTTCATTGAATCATCTGTGCAAAGGGAGAAAAATGGTACTGTTTACAGACTGCATGTCACCTCCTCCTGCATTCCTCTGAAAGCTCAGTTTTAACTCCAAAAACTAGCAAAAAGTGTATAATCCATCAGATGACCAGAAACTACCACAGAGACACAAGAAATATGAGAAACCAAGAAAATATCTCTCCACTAATGGAAAAGAATAACTCCTCTTCCTCCACAAAGAATACAGGGAATTCATGCAAATGTCATAAGGAATTTAAAATATTCATAGTGACAAAGCTAACAGAGATGCAAGAGAAAAGAGACACTGAGTTCCAGGAAGTGAGGAAGTTTTTGTACGATCTGAAAGAGAAGATATACATCATAAAAAAGAATCAAATGGAATTGTTAGAAATGAAGGCTATGATACAGGAAATCAAAACCTGCATTGAAAATCTCAAAAGCAGATTAAATCATGCAGAAGATCGAATCTCAGATGTAGAAGACAGAACCTCTGACCTAAAAAAATTCAACAAAAAGACTGAGAAAGTAATCCCCCCCCCAAAATGAGAATAGCATATGAGTAATACTACATACCATTAAATGCCTAAACATCTGGATAATCAGTATCCCAGAAGGTGAAGAAATTAATAAAGGCATTAATAATCTGTTCCATGAAATCCTGGAAGAAAACTTTCCTAGAGAGGCACTCAAATATCCAGACCCAAGAAATACATAGGACCCCACATAGAGTTGACCCAAGAAGATCTTCCCCGAGGCACATTATAGCCAGATTGACTAAAACCACAGACAGAGACAAGATACTAAAATTGGTAAGAGAGAAACGCCAAGTTACTTTCAAAGGATATCCCATAGGCTATTGTCGGACCTCTCATTGGAAACAGTGCAAGCAAGGAAAGAATGGGAAGATATATTCAAAATGTTAAGTGAAAAACAATTTCAACCAAGATTACTATACCCAGCAAGATTATCTTTCATACGGGGAAAAAAAGACAAAAATATTCTCAGATAAACATAACCTGAAAGAATTTACCAAAACCAGACCAGGTCTCCAAGGAGTGCTGAAGGTAGTGCTATACCAGGAAAACTAACATCGGACACACAGAAATAAGAGTACAATAAACAGGGACCAGCAGTTGGCGTAATGGCTATGTCACTGAACTCGCATGTAGTCGACCACGGTTCGAGTCCCGGACCCAGTAGCTTAAACTCACACAGGGCACATGTGCGTGCTTGCCCAAGATCCCGAGAGGAGAATGGAGGAGAAGGCATTGCAGCATGGCCATCCCCCCTGGAGGCTGATTTCTCACTTTCTGTCTCCCTGTCTCCCTCTGTCTGTCTGGTGAGTGCACGTGCCCTATAGCAAAAACCGCTCAAAAAAGGAAAAAAAAAGAGTACAAGAAACAACCAAGAGAATGGCCAGCCTAATGGGAGGGACAAGTCTGGAGCTGAGTGTTAACTTCCAGAGTTCAAATGGAAAGATCAGACCACAGTAACACTGTAAATTCAATAGAAGAGAGATTAATTATGTGAGTCTGAACTAGTGAAATAGAATTTTTTTTTTGCTTTAGATTAAAACATTACTGATTTTCTTCAATGCTTTGATTTCCATATTTAAGGATTTTTGTCTTCCCTTCAATTGTTGATAGGTTCATCTACCTACTATTTGAACTGAATCGTAACCTTTTTCCTGGCTTTAAGTTTTAAGTAAATTTCTCTTAACATTTTTTAGTTTTGATTTATTAAAACTAAAACTTTTTAAAATTAAAAAATGCATTAAAAATACCTATTAATACCTATTTAATGACTGCAGTAAGCTATATAGCCCCAGCGAGGTGCTGCTTTATAGTATGTTCACTTCACTCACTGAGGTTTACACCTAAAGTCACACATGCATTCATAAATATGTATATATCAGCTGTGCTTGCTATTGAAAGTCTTTAAACTAATTAAGAGCTTTAGTGAATCAATAAAATGTGGGGAAAAAAGGTATGAAAGAAAAGAAATTGGAGATACACATTACTGCCAGGGTTTTGACCGGAATGTCATATATGAAGGTCTGACCAGAAAACTATGGAACTAAGGTAGATCTCGAGAAAGCCCACAGAAGCTCATGGAAAGATTTCCTGGCACCATAAACAGTTCTGCCTGGCAGAGAGGTTTAAAAAGAATCTGTACCATAAAATAACCTGGACTCTTCCAACTCAGCATTGAAATCAGTAGAGACTGCACAAGAGCAGCCACAGCCAGAGGATTGCCTTGAGGAAGACTTGGAAGGAAGAAACAGAGACTGATCTCCGCTAGCAGGTGGTAAACCACAGAGTACTCGGTAGGCAGGGCTGAGTTGGGAAGGTTCATGTGTGAACTGGGTGCTGGGTGTTTGCTTCTCAACAGTCTGAGTAGTTGACACATAAGAGTCAAAAATAAAAGTATAACAAATATTTTGACAGTTATCTTTAAAATTCAGTTTTTTTGGAAATTTTGGAAGTTGTTTATTAACTGGAGTATGAACAAAAAATTTTTTATATGTAAAGCAAATGTATGTAGAAAAATGTAAAAAAAAATTAAATAAAAAATAAATTAATAGAGGGGGCAGAAGTTGACATGGAGATCAAGGCAGCTGGGTTACACGTGGCCAACTGAATGGTTCAATGCCCAGACCTGGTGACTTGAGACGCACATACAGCATGTGTGCATGCATGCCTCAGATCCCAGAAGAATAAAGGAGAAGAGCTTGAGGGGCGTGGCTATCCCCCCAGGGGATGATTTCTCACTTTCTCTCTGTTTCTGCCTCCAGTGAGCACATTGCCCTATTGCCAAAAATAAAATAAAATAAAATAAAATTTATAAAATTTAAATAATCTTAAGGAAAGCATGACAAGGGGATAAGAGAAACAAAAACAATATACAAGGTACAAACAGAAAACAAATAATGAATTGAATATAAATTTAAACATCTGTACTTATATTAAATAGTAAAGATTCCAGTTAGAAGGCATGAATTATCGTTATTTTAATCAATTCTCTGTTGCCTGATAACTGAATACAATAGAGTAGATCACTTATAAAACTAAAGATTGTTTTGGCTCATGGTTGTGGAGCACAAGTCATAGGGCCACATCCAGTGAGGATCTCGGTCTGGGGACGTCCGCACATCTGACGTGCTGCAGGTCCCGGCGTGGGGAGAGGGCAGGTGTGAGCACACAGTCGTGTCTGCTCAGCTCTCTCCCTCTGCACGCAAACCACCAGCTTCCAATCACAGGCCCCGCTGATCTGATCTAACCGAATCACTTCCCAAAGGCCCACCTCTTTTTTAAAATTTTATTTATTCATTCAGTCATTTATTTTAATTTGACCAGAGAAACACAGACAAAGAGAGAGACACAGAGAGAGGGAAAGTGAGAAAGCAAGCCACCAGGTCCAAGTCTTGAACCGTGGTTGGCCATGTGGGAGTGTCCAGCACCTTAACCACCATGACACCTGCTGGCCCCAGGCCCACCTCTTAATACCACGTTGGGTTAAGTGTCTGCCCTCCGCATGTCATGATAGCCACTTGACAAATTCCAACATGAGAATTTGTTCAGGACCCATTCGAACCACAGCAGATAAAAAGCAAGACCACCCCCTCTGCTCCCAGACAGGGTAAGGCAATCTGCTCACGGCTCTCTATGTACAGCTAAAAACTCGGCATTACAGACTAAGGAAGCAACAGAAAGCCCTCAAAGATGGAGAGAAAGCAGACCACCTAGGGACCTCCACGCCTAGTGACAACATAGTGGTGAGTTTCTTGGGTTCATTTTTTGTCTGTCGTACCCCGAAACCTGGAAGTGCCCCATAGCAAAGCCAAGACCGAGAAAGGGACAGCCTGACGAGATGGAGAACCCTTGGAGAGTGTGTTCCAGACCAACGCCGCTGAAAACACTGTTGCCTGCCCCCGTCGCGCTGGCAAAGACTGAGGAGACCCGGCTTTCACCCTCACAGAGCTGCTGCAGGTGCCAGTCCCCCCACCAGGGTGAGGTCGGAGAAGGTCTGGAAGGGAGCTGGGACCTTAAGCCTCACTCATAGTAACGAGGCCCCCCTCACCACAGTGTCAGTGAGGATCCCGGGGACAGGACTCCCACCCCACTCATAGTAAGCAGGGGTCCTTTCCCCCTGCTGGGGCAAAGCCAGAGGAGGCTTAGTGGAGGGTCAGCAGTGAGGCCATCATACGCCCACCCCCGTGTTAGTGGAAGCCACACGGAAACACTAATGAGGCAGGAAATAGAAGATATAAAGAAGAATCAAATGGAAATATTAGATCTGAAAAGTACAGTAATGGAAATAAAAGACCTCAATGAGCTAGCTTTTAAGGAAAATGGAAAGGAGGCAAAGATCAGTGAAGTATAAGTCAGCACAACAAAAACTACCAAGCTGGGACAACAGAGAGGAAATAGACTGCCAAGAAAAAAGGAGGAGGAGGAGGAGCAGGGCCTCGGGGATTTGCGGGACTATAACAGAAACCTAATATTTATGCCATCAAAATCTCAGGAGAGAAGAAAGAGGATGGAACTGGAAAAATAATCCTCAAAAAAATGACTGAAAACTTCTGAAATTTGGCAAAAGACATAAACCTAAAATTCAAAAACAGAAAGAATTCCAAACAGGATAAATCTAAAACATTCCCACTAGGACACATTATAGTCAAACTTTTAAAAAGTAAAGACATACAAAAATGACAGTTTAACTACAGGAGGAAAGCAGTTTGAATGACAGCAGATTTTCTCATCTACAGACATGGAGGCCTGGAGGAAAGAAGCAACACATTCTCAAGTGCTGACAGAAAGAGCTGTCCACATGGGAGGCCTGGGTTTGATTCCCGACCCAACCTAAATAGACTAGGTGCAGTAGCACACGCTCACACGGTCTCAGCTAACTGGGGCTGGCTGGGGAAGAAGACCGAGACTTGGCGAGACCCAGTCAAAAGTCTCTTTCTCGAAGAAGAAGAAGAAGAAGAAGAAGAAGAAGAAGAAGAAGAAGAAGAAGAAGAAGAAGAAGAAGAAAAGAAGAAAAGAAGAAGAAGAGGAAAAGAAACCACCATACCTTGGGTGAAAAACAAATCCTTAACAAATTTAGGAGAATTGAAAACAGACAGAGTGTATACTCTGACAACAGTAAAATCGAGCTAGAAATCAGTAACAGATATATAACAGAAATTTCCAAACACCTGAAAACTGAACAAGGTACTTCTAAAAATCCATGGATTGCAGAGGAGCTCTCAAGGGAACTCAAAGAATATACTGAACTAATGACAAAAATACTATATAAAAGTTTGGGTGATAATAGCCAAAATAGTGCCAACAAGGAAACTTACGGTTCTAAATATTTGTATTAGCAAAAGGAAAAACTCACAAATCAAAAATGAAATGCTCTTGCCTCCAGACCTAGAAAAATAAGAACAAAAGAAATCCAAAACAAATAGAAGTAAATAAATAATGAAAAGCAGAAATCAGGGAACCAGCAGTTAGCGTAATGGCTATGTCGCTGGACTCCCACGTAGTCGACCGCGGTTCGCGTCCCGGACCCAGTGGCTTAAAACTCACGCCGGGCGCATGTGTGTGTGTGCCCAGGATCCCGAGAGGAGAATGCAGGAGAAGGGATTGCAGTGTGACCATCCCCCCTGGGGGGTGATTTCTCGCTTTCTGTCTCTATGTCTCTCTCTGTCTGTCTGGCGAGCACACGCGCCCTATAGCGAAAAACCTCTCCAAAAAAAAAAAAAAAAAAAAAGCAGAAATCAGTGAACTTGAAATAAAAGTTACCCAAAGAGAAAAGTCAATTAAAAATGAATTGATTCTTTGAAAAAAATTAACATAGACAAAGCTGTAGCAAGATTGATAAAGAAGAAAGAAGACACAAACTAACTGCCGATTCTAAATGAACATGGGCTCTAACTACAGACCCTACAGACTTCAAAGAGGCATGAAGGGAATCCTACAGACAACTTTACATAAATAAGGCCACTTAGATGAAATGGGCCAACCCACTGACAGACATACCACTGCATACTCACCAAATATGAAATCGATTATTCACATAGCTTTACAACTACTAAGGAAATGGAATCTGTCATTGTAAAATTATCAGATAAGAAACCTCCAAGCCCAGAAGGTTTTATTGGAAAATTCTACTAAGCATTTAAAGATTTAACAATGTTACATGATCTTTATAGGGAAACAGAAGAGAAAGGAACACTTCCCAACTCATTGTATGAAACTAATATTATCTTACTACCAAAACCAGACAAAAGACAATACAAAAAATTATAGACAAGACAAATATTCTTTATTAATATGGATGCAAAATCTTCAACCAAATATTGGCACATAGAATTTATCAATATATAAAGAGAATGATATACACGACCAGGTAGAGATCATTGTAGGGGTGCAAGACTATTTCAGTAGTTAAAAATCAATTCGTGTAATCCACAATATTAAGGGATTATGAATCCAAAAAGAAAAATCACATGGCCTTATCAACTGAGAAAGAAAAAGAGCATTTCATAAGTCAACACCTATTCATGAGACTATTACTATCAGAATTAATAAATGAATTTTGTTTTGTTGCAAGATACAAGATTAATACACAAAAATCAATTGTATTTTTATGGATTAGTGGAAATACTCCTACTCTCTATAATCACTTCATTTTCAGAAAAGGGGTCTAGGTGATTCAATGAAGAAGGGAATGTTTTTTCCAAGAAGTGATGCTGAGACATTCACATGTAGAAACAGTGAATATTGATCCTACCTAAGACACAAAAATCAACTCAAAATGAATTATAGCCTGAAATGTAAAATAAAGAAATTATGGAACTTAGAGGAAAACAATCTTAGGGTAGGCAAAGATTTCACTGAAGTAACACAAAAAACACGAACCATAAAAGAAAAACTTTTGCCTTGGAAAAGACACCATTAGGGAAATAAAAAGGGAGATCTGAAGAGCAGAGAAATATTTGCAGGACAGGGGTCTGAAATCATGTCTGGGATAAAGAGCTATTAATCAGTGATAAGGTGCTGAACAACTCTTTTTTTTTTTTTTTTAGAGGTTTTTTTGCCTTAGGGCATGTGTGCTTGCCAGAGAGAGAGAGCCAGAGATCACAAGAGGAAAAGTGAGAAATCAGCCCGCAAGGAGGGGTGGCCACACCACAATCCCTTCTTCTCCGTTCTCCTCTCAGGATCTTGGGCACGTGCATACACTCATCTGGCATGAGTTTTAAGCCACTAGGACTGGGACTTGAACCGTGGCTGGCCATGTGGGAGTCCAGCAACATAACCACTATGCCATCTCCTGGCCCCTGAACAACCCAATTTTTTTTTTTTTTTTTTTTTTTTTGAGAGGTTTTTCGCTATAGGGCGCGTGCGCTCGCCGGACAGACAGAGAGAGACAGAGAGACAGAAAGCGAGAAATCACCCCCCAGGGGGGATGGTCACGCCACAATCCCTTCTCCTCCATTCTCCTCTCGGGATCTTGGGCACGCACGCACACGCGCCCGGCGTGAGTTGTAAGCCACCGGGTCCGAGACGCGAACCGCGGTCGACTACGTGGGAGTCCAGCGACATAGCCATTACGCTAACTGCCGGTTCCCAACAACCCAATTTTTGAAAGTGGGCAAATGATTTGAACAGATATGAAAGGCGTATGGATGTCAGGTAAGCACCTAAAACTGCTCAAGCTCGTTTGCCATAAGAAATGCCGATTGCCCTGTGTGAGCTGCACACCCACCAGACTGGTCATCGGAGCGCTAGTGAGGGGTATGCAGCAGCAGGGATGCTGGGAAGTGTCCAACCAATTGGCTGGGCGTCTGGACAATTCCCACAAAGCTGAATACACGCCTAGCACATTACCAGCCGTTCTGCTTCCAGGCATTTGCCAAGAGAAGTGGAATGGCTTTCCACACAGATACCACCGCAATGCTCACTGCACCTCAGCCACTGTCACCACAGAGACCTACGTGTGCTCTGAAGGGGTGGGCAAGCAGAGCGTGGCCTGGCAGTGCTCAAGGTGGGATGGGGCCCAGCCATGGTGGTACAGTGGCCGTGTGACGCTGCAGTGCCGCAGTGCGGAGGACCCGGCGTGGTCCCGCTCAGCCCGTAACCCGGGTGTGTGTGCGCTATGATTTGGCTGGCCGGCAGGCTGGGTCGGGCAGACCCAGTATGAGACCCTGCTGGGGTGCTGGTCTTTCTCTGTCTCTTCTCTCGTGCATGAAATAATAAATAAATAAACTTCAAAAAGTTCATATGATCATATAGTTACAGAAAGTGTATCGGTGGGTCCTGTGGGGCCAGGGCAGTGGGATAAGCAGCCTAAAAGGTAAATACTGGGTCATTGGGAAAGTCATGCCGCATGTTTGCATGGAACAGCACAGGGAAGGACACCACGACTGCCCGAGGATCTAGTAAGTCTATGAGCGTTTGAGAGAGAGTGCAACTGGATGGGCGTGGTGGTCATGGGCATTTACAGCCAGGACTGAGCTGTATGCTCCAAAGGAAGCATACACATACGGTATTACACATAAGTTACACTGCAATAAAGCTGATCTAAAACTTACAAATTTCTAAACAGATAAACAAATGAGCCAAGTACATCTAGCCACGTAGCAAAGTCACAACACGTTGGACCCATCTGTGTTTATGTTAGGGTTACAAGACAGATTCAATATTAGAAAATCTATTCATATAATTCATGATGTGAGAAAGGAAGTAGATTTTTTAAAAATCAAAGAAAATCTTTGTTTTTTTTTCCCTTAATATTGAAAGGCATCGAAACAATTTAGCAAAGGTACTTGGAAAAAGAAAATCGATAACTAGAAATAAGAGGAAACTTCCTAAATACAGTTCGTTGTTTAGCTGGTGGGAACTGGCTCGAATATGCCCTTCCTGCCAGCCTGTAGTCGCATCTCTGGCTGCACATTTAGGTCATAACCCCTTCATGCAGACACACTGCCTCTACCTGGAAATATTCCCGGCTGTCTTTGTCCAGCACATTCCAGCGTCGAGAGGGAGGTGAGGGGCGGGGGCGACCTCTCACCACATGGCTGGGCCTCTGAGGAGTTGGAGTGAGGTGAGGCCCTGCAGGAGCGGGGTGAGGTCCTGCAGGAGCAGGAGCCGGGTGAGGCCCTGCAGGAGCAGGAGTGGGCACTGTAAGGCCAGCCAGCACCAAGGGGCTGGCAGGGGCCCTTGGCCCTCAGCCATCTGACTCCTGCTGCACGGTCCTGTACGGCACCAGAGCTGGGCACCAGTGCCACCTAGAGAGCTGGCCATCCATCTAGAACCATGGGTGTGGTCAGCGGGCAGCAGCTCGGACCCCCAAGTTCCTGAGACAGCTGAGATGTTTGTATCCCCATGATGTGGCGGCCTTCTGCCCAGGACGGGAAGTGGACAGTGGCAGCCTCATAGCAAGCCCACACAGGCCAAGAGCTGTAGACACCCCCGGGTGGTCCCACTGCCACTCACTGCTCTCGAAGTCCTCCCAGAGTGGCGAGAGGTAGGGACCAACAGGAGCTGGGACGTCGGTGAAAGAAGAACCCTCCGCGCGCAGTGCATACGGCCTGAGGGTGCCTGCGGCCAGGCTCGAGTGCGCCTCCTCTGGCTGTGGGCATCCCGCCGGGTAGCCTCACCGCACCGTAGCAGGCCCACAGCACAGGACGTGCCGAGACTCATGCCACACGCTGGTTCTAAACCCAGACATGGGGCTGGCCTGTCCCAGAACCGGGGCCTCGACTGAAGACTTCCTGAAACGCTGAGAGCGAGCTCCGACCTGAGGGACATGACGGGAGTAAGAAGCCAGGGAGCAGACCCAGCAGCTGCCTGGGACACGAGCGAGGGCCAGTGGGGAGCAAGGACAAGGACGGAGGCCGCCACAACAGCAGCACGACGCCCGTGGCAAGCAGGCCACATCAGAGACAAGAGATGGGTGCACCCAGAGACGCGAACACAGCGCCACAGCAGAGACCGCAGGCGGGAGAGCTCGTGTGTCTGAGCCACAGGAGGCCTGGACCCACCTTGCACACACCTCCCGGCCGGTGAGGACGCGGAACTCCATGGACCCAGGCCTGGCGTGGCTGCGGGGCACACCCCGCGTGTATGGAAACGCTAAGGTGTGCTCCAACAGGTGAGAAAACGTGGGGACCCGTTTAGAGAGAACCCAAGGTGTGGGGACATGCTCTGAGCAAACACCACCTGTCTTTCTGGGGTTTGGCAGAACCTTGTGACTTGTCTTTCCCTGACCTTGGCTGCAGACAGAGCAAGGGTGGAAACTGCTATGGGTGTGCCAACAGACACATCTGATGGACTTCAAGAGACATCTTGACCCCAATTAGCAAAGTCCAATCCCTGCTCTGCATCTGAAAGGTTCTTTAGCCTCCTCTGGCATGTTCTCTGGTTGTGGTTTCACTCATTTAACTGGTTAATTTAGGGTTTTGCTATAAGGTACATGCACTCACCAGAGAGAGAGAGATGGGGGAAAGTGAGAAGTCACACCCCAGGGGGATGGCCACACCACAACCCTTCTCCTCCATTCTTCTCTCTGGATTTTAGACACGTGTGAACAATGCCTGGCGTGATTTTCAAGTTGCTGGGTCTGGGACTTGAACCGTGCAGTCAGCCATGTGGGAGCCAGCTGTCTTAACCTCCTCACCACCTGCTCACCCCTCAGATGTCTTATTTAAGCTTAAAATAAATGAGCCTGAGCTGATTTGGTTCATGCATGACTGTCCTTGTGAGGTCTGCTGGCTGAATTTCGCCTCTTCCTGGCAAAAAATTTTTTTAAAAATGTGATGGTATAATTTGCTACTTCAGGTTTTATTTTCTTAGACCGGAGCAAGAACCAAGGATGCGTTCCTGGTGACCAGAGTGCAGCTTCCTTTTCAATCTTATTTTTTCTCCAATTTTTAGTTTTCTTTCATATGTTTAGTTTTGTAGCACTGAAAACTGTTTTGCTGTTTTTTTTCCGCCAGACCTTCCCATGTGTACTGTGTCCGCGACGTGGCTAACGGCCTACCTGAGCCGTGTGCCGCAGAGAGCAGGGTCTACTCGGCACCTGGTGCAGTCGGGGTGCGGGGCTAAGTCTGCTGGGGGTACAGACCAGGGCACTGCATGGGGAGGTGGCACATGAGCACAGCATGAGTTCACGTCTGTGTGTGTGTGTGTCCACGTCTGTGTGTGTGTGTCCATGTCTCTGTGTGTCCGCGTCTGTGTGAGTATGTGTGTGTCCGTGTCTCTGTGTGTGTCTATGTCTGTGTGTGTATGTGTATCCACGTCTGTGTGTCCACATCTGTGTGTGCATGTGTGTGTGTCCATGTCTCTGTGTGTGTCTGCATCTGTGTGTGTGTGTCTGCATCTGTGTGTGTCCGCGTCTGTGTGTATGCATGTGTGTGTGTCCATATCTCTGTGTGTGTCTGCGTCTGTGTGTGTGTCCGCGTTTGTGTGTGTGTGTCCGCGTCTGTGTGTGTGTCCATGTCTCTGTGTGTGTCCACGTCTGTGTGTGTGTGTTCGCATCTGTGTGTATGTCCACGTCTGTGTGTATATGTGTATCCACGTCTATGTGTGTCCACATCTGTGTGTGTGCATGTGTGTGCATCCATGTCTCTGTGTGTGTCCACGTCTGTGTGTGTCCACGTCTCTGTGTGTGTCCGTGTCTGTATGTGTGTCCACGTCTGTGTGTGTGTCCGCATCTGTGTGTGTCTGCATCTGTGTGTGTGTGCGTCTGTGTGCGTCCATGTCTCTGTGTGTGTCTGCGTCTGTGTGTGTGTCCGCGTCTGTGTGTATGTGTCCATGTCTCTGTGTGTATTCGCGTCTGTGTTTGTGTGTCCACTCTGTCTGTGTGTGTGTCCACATCTGTGTGTGTGTCCGCATCTGTGTGTGTGTGTCCGCGTCTGTGTGTGTGTGTGTCTGCGTCTATGTGTGTGTCCGTGTTTGTGCATGTGTGTCCGCGTCTGTGCGTGTGTGTCCACGTCTGTGTGTGTGTGTCTGCGTCTGTGTGTGTGTGTGTCCGTGTCTGTGTGTGTGTCCGCGTCTGTGTGTGTGTGTCCGCATCTGTGTCTGTGTTCGCGTCTATGTGTGTGTGTCCGCGTCTGTGTGTGTGTCCACGTCTGTGTGTGTTCGTGTCTCTGTGTGTGTGTGTGTCTACATCTGTGTGTTTGTGTCCACGTCTGTGTGTGTGTGTGTCCACGTCTGTGTGTGTGTCCACGTCTGTGTGTGTGTCCACATCTGTGTGTGTGTGCCCATGTCTGTGTGTGTGTCCATGTCTGTGTGTGTGTCTGTGTTTCTGTGCGTGTGAGTCAACATCTGTGTGTGTCTGTGTGTCCATGTTCTGCGTGTCTGTTTCCATGTCACATGTGTGTCCACGTCTCTTCCTGTGTGTCTGTGTATCCATGTCATGTGTGTGTCCACATCTCTGCGTGTGTCTGTGTATCTGTGTTGTGTGTGTCCACGTCTCTGTGTGTCTGTGTGTCCACATCACGTGTGTGTCCACATCTGTGTGTGTGTGTCTATGTCTGTGTGTGTGTTCATGTCTGTGTGTGTGACTGTATATCTGTGTGCATGTGTGTGTGTCTATACACGTGTGTCCGTATCTCCTCATAAGCCCACAAGCCTCTGACCATTGGAGGCCCACCCCATCTTAACCCTCCCAAAAGGTGTCCCCCAACACCAGAGGTGACTGCTCCCCTCTCACTCCTGTTGCCCCCAAACCGCGTGGCCCGACAACCCGAGTGTCCGCGTGGCCCCTGCCGGCACCACGGCTCTGCCAGGGAGCACAGGCGTGTGGGTGTCAGCAGGTCTGGGACAAGCAGCACTGGCCCTGGCTGAGCCCTCAGGTGTGTGCTGGCAAGGAGAGCCGTGGGCATCAGAGGGACAGCGCGGCTCCAGCCACTGACTGTGGCCCACCGAGCTCTGGGCTGCCCTTGAGAGGGACACTCAGCACCCGACTGGCCAGGCCCACGCCAGGGACTTCCTCGTGGAACCGCTGGGCACTGGCTCATCCAGGCCACAGCACGTGACCGTCTGTGCCAGCAGACTGACGAGTGCGTCCGGGAGTCCCTGGGCGGCCCCGTCCCCACCCCCATACCTTACGAGGATGCCAGCAGTGGAATTCCACAAAGCCCTTAAAACGACGTTTTAGCAGCATTTTTAAGAGACTCGAGCAGTGCTGGCGGTGTGGCTAAGCAGGAAAAGAGCAGCAGGCCGGAGGCGAGGTGGAGCTGAAGGCGCTGCGTCCCACGGGCCGACTGCACGGCTCTGGTTCCTGACCTGTGGCTTGACCACACACCTGGCTCTCGTGCATGCATGCCCAAATCCCAAGAGGAGGATGCAGGAGAAGGGGCTGCGGCGTGGCACCCCCAGGGGGACTCCTGACTTTCTCTCTCTCTCTGGCAAGCACAGCGGCCCTACAGAAAACTAAAACGATTCCTTTCTTAGCGTTTCATGTTTCCGTGCAGAGGTCTTTGACTTCTTCGGTTAGGCTGGTTCTGAGATACTTCGTTCTCTTGTGGCTGTGGCACGTGCAGCTTTCTTCAGGCCACCTCGGTCCGTCCCTGCTGGTGTCTAGGGATGCTGAGCCCTTGGGTGTGCTGATTTTGTATCCTGCCACTTTGCTGCACTCGCTCACTGCTCCTCGGAGATGTTGTGGATGCTTCTGGGGTTTCCGTGTATGTAATCATGCCGTCTGCAAACGGAGGCTTCCGCTCCTTTCACTATGTGAATGACCCTTGTTTTAGTCTGCTGTCTGACTGCTGGCTAGGACTTCAAGCACTATACTGAAAAGGAGTGGAGAGAGAGAGGCACGGCATTTAAGGGGCACAGAAACGGAGGACAGCCCGGTGACAACGTCCTTAACTGAAAACGAACATGCATGCTCAGGCTGGTGGTGTCACAGCCCGGCAGAGCAGGGCTGCCCAGGCCCCGTCTCTGTCCTCCCACCAAGCCGGGACTGTAGCTGTGCCCGGGGGTGGGGTCTTTTCCTCTGAGTTTCCTGATTATTCTGGAGAGGTCCTTGCTGAATCCGGTAGGTCGGCCTCTGACCGCTGCCGTGCCTGGTTAGGCTGGAGGGGCTGTCCTTCCGGCCACCTTCCTCCGGTTTCTTTCTCCTTGGCGAGCTATAGAGTGACGCGCCCCAGGACAGCTAAGCCGCTGGCTCCTCTGTCTCCGAAAGTGTTCATATTTGGAAGACTGTGCGTCCGAGACTGCAAATGCCTGTCCTCCTGCCAGGGAGGCAGACAGCCCAGCACGACTGGAAACTCTCGAAAACTCTGCCAGAACATGCAAAGCCCTTGGCCACCAAGTACCTCACGGGGAAAATATGCTCGAAACAATAGAGGTGCCTGGAAGCGATTCCACCGTTTCCAGGAACCTCTGCAGCCGGCCTGGGACAGAATCAGCCCCCCACTGAGCTGAGCAACCACCTGGCTCTGTCCGTGAGCCCATGCGCCTCTGCGAACCTGGCCCGCCAGCCCGCGCGCCTGGGCGAGTAGAGACCTGCTCCCTCGGCTGCCCAGAGGGAAGGCGAGCAGGAGAGCCTCCCTGGTGCCCTGACGGCGGTAGCAGCCCGCCTGCTTCACCTGGTGGGGCCGGGTGCCAGCACCAGGTGCTGCTGGGCAGCTGAGCGCAGCGGGAGGACTGGGGCCAGCTGGGGGGGGCACGGCCGCACTGAGGTCGGGGTCGGGAGCGCCTTCGGAAGGAAGCTGGTCTCTCCGGAGAGTTCTCATTATAACCTGCTGTGGCGGGAAACTTGGAAAACAAAAAGAATATAAAGAAATCACCAGACCCACCTCACAGAGAAACTGAGTGTTTCCTCTGAGAGTGTCTTTGCGGTAGTTAGAGGAAAAGTGACGTTTCCATCCACCTGCCCTATAATTTCATGTATTTTTTGTAAGAGAGATTCTTGCTATAGGATACTTGAGCTCACTGGAGAGGCAGAAGCTAAGAAACCAGTCTCCACGGGGGTGGCCACGCCACAATCCCTTCTCCTCCATTTTCCTCTCACCGTTTTGGGCACACAGGCACATGCGCCCAGTGTGAGTTTAAGCTGGGATTCGGGCCTCAGTCAACTGAATGGGAGTCCAGCAACGTAACCATTCGGCCATCTGCTGGTCCCAGTTCATGTCTGTCTAAGAGCAGAGCCATTCCCCAGCCCGCCCAGCACCTCTCCAGTACGAGGGACGGCCACAAGCATGTGCCCACAAAGTTCATTCTCCACTCGCCCCGATTACCACAGCCCCAGAGCAGTCCCCGTCTGTCACTGTCACAGATAATGCTATTCGATTGTCAGTGTTTGGGGAGCAAAGGTGTTCACGTTTTGAGATTTTTTTTTTTTGAGACATTTTTGCGATGTGGCGTGTGCACTCACCAGAGAGAGAAAGTGAGAACTCATCCCCCCAGGGGAAAGACCATGTGGCAATCCCTTCTCCTCCATTTTCTTCCTAGCATTTTGGGCATGCACACACATGCACCCGGTGTGAATTCAAAGTCACTGGATCTGGGACTTGAACCGCAGCCAGCCATGTGGGAGCCCAGAGCTTGGCCACTGAGCCACCTGCTGTCCCTTGAGGTGTTCCTCCAGATCAGTTCTCAGAAGTAGGACATTGGACTGGGCTCACTGCCACATCCCTTGCCACGTGTCACCTGCCGACCTCCCACGGACCTTGGGGAGGGGTTTGTCTCCCTCCGGGGCAGCTGTGTGACTCGTGTAGGGGTGGAGAGCGCACCACGAGCCTCCGGTTCCCCGCATTGAAGGCGCCAGCTGTCTGCGCCAAGGCACGGTGCTGGGAGGGTGTGGAGAACAGAGGGGCAGGTGTGCAGCCTGGGAGCCTGGGCCAGGGAGGCAGGGGTTCCCTTGGTGGAGAGCCCCATCACACACAGGGAGGCGTGCAGCGTGGCTGCGGACAGTGGAGAGGCACCTCGCGTACCCAGAGCTCACCCTGCCCACACTCTGTGTAAACAGGATGCAGAGGAGGCGGGGACGACATGCCACATTTCTCTTCTGGAAGCTCGGGACTAGTTTTCAGTTATTTATCACTTCTAGGTTGGCTGGCTCAGTATATTTTGTTTCCTAAAATGACCCCCCAGGTTCGACAGAGTAGGGGAAGGGCGTGGTGTGGAGGCAGCGAGGCACCCCTGGACTGGCCGGAGGAGACACGCCCGCCATCCCCTCGAACTGCGCCTCTGTGACCCGTGGGGCCAGCTTCCAGCCGGCGGGGTCAGCCCCAGCCCACGGCCCGCTGCGTGTGGCCCCATCCTAGGGAGCGGCTTTCCCCGCCTGCCCGTGGGTGGTTGGAAGCCCGTCTCTGTCCCGTTGGCGCTGAGACCCAGTTAACCAGGACGCACCCTTGACCAGGCCCTTTCAAGTCCGAATATGAACCCAGGCCCCTGAGGGCCGACACGCCCTCGAGGTTTCTGATAGTCCTTCAGGACATCAAAAGCCCCACTCCGCAGGAGGAAAGAGTGGATTGCAGCGAGCAGAGCAGGTTTCCAGACGGAACGTTCCCAGACGGGACCACATGCTCCCCAAGGCCAAGCTGGGGGGGTGGGGAGGCAAGTGACCAGCAGGCTCTGTGAAGCCCAGACGGCCCCGCGGGCATTCCAGACTGGCCTGCCACCTCCAGGGCCTCCTGGGCGCCTTCTCTAACCCAAAGTGAACTTCTGTTCAGGCTCTACATTGTAGGAATTAGTCTCCGGAAGCAAGTTCCCCACAAACAGCCCCCTTCTCGAGTGCCTGCCTTTCTGAGCTGGAGCGCATAGGAGCCGCCGAGGTGCGGAACCTCGGACAGAGTCCCCGGGAGACGAGAACTCTCGGCCAGCTGGCTCAGCCCTCAGAAACAGTGCATGGTTGGAGAAGCTTCGGAGCACTGTGAGAGGACCAGGGTCCCACCTGCTGCCCACTGGACCCAGCCTAGCTCCCAGTGCCGGCCCTGTCCCCAAGGGTGACACCTATGTGGACTGCAGACCTGCCTGGAGGGCTGTGGAAATTGAGTCCTGGACCCGCCCTGAGGCCCCCAGTCCATGGAGTAGAGAAAGCCACCACCCAGCAGTCCATGAGCTGGTGGCCGGGCAGGAGTTCTCAAGCCACTCTGGCCACCTCCATCATGGTCCCCTGGAGCCACCAAGGCTTTCAATGGGGCTGACAGGTGTTCCTGAAGTGGCC
The DNA here is from genome assembly GCA_026018925.1 of Tupaia tana. Lineage (NCBI taxonomy): Eukaryota > Metazoa > Chordata > Mammalia > Scandentia > Tupaiidae > Tupaia > Tupaia tana. The sequence goes on from JAKSZU010000005.1 coordinate 97,783,369, forward strand.
CTGCAGCTTGGGGGGTCCTGGGCTGATTCTGCAGCAGGAAAGGCCTGGCCAAGGGCGGGTGTGGCCCGAGCACCCCAGTGGGCAAGAGCTGCATGGGTGGGTGTGTGGGCGAGGCAAGGAGTAGAAGGCGCGGCACAGCACTGGCGGGCCTCCCGGCCTGGGCGGCACTGCCACCGACTCTCATCTGAGGCTCTGGGCGACGGGTCTCCTTCTCTACCTCAGTCTTTTTTCGTTGGTTTCTTTCTGCCCAGAGGGGCCCGCGGTGCACATGCCTGGCCACCAGTCTGCAAGCAAAGGCCCCGTCATGACACACATGGTCACACCGCACCTACGGGGAAAGGCGAGTGGCAGGTTCCTGTCCCCAGGGCATGTGACCTGACGAAGCCTCCAGGCTGAGGCAGCTCCAGAAGCAGTGGGGCTGGTGAGCCACCACCATGGAGGTAAGACAACGTTTTTATGGGGTCGCCCTCCCGCTGAGCTGGCCTGGAGAAGGGGTTCCTGGGGCTCTGGAAGCCGGGGTGGGTAGGCAAGCCAGCGAGGACCCTGGCTGGGCTAGGTCCCCCTGAACTTGTCCCTACATCAGACTAGGAAGATGGGAGCCCCAATGCAGCTCTGGGGAAGCATGTGGCTCGTGATAGGGTGCAGAGGTGGACCAGACTTCAGCTCCGAGTCATCTGGGCCCAGCTCCCCACAGGCAAACGTGGAGTTTAAACTGCCTCTGCACTGTCACGGAAAGGGGGCCCCGGGGAGGAGCACCAGGGCTGCAGGTGTCTGCTGGGCCACCGTGGCGTGGCCCATGCCTGCCAGAGCAGCCGGCCCTCCAGGAAGAGGGGCACCGCGCTCTGGGCTCCTCCCAAAGCTCACAGAGGCCTCGGAGAGCGCCTCGCGTGTTCTCTGGGTGGTAACCCTGGGGTGCTAGGTCCAGGTAACGCAGCTCCCAGACACAGGACACTCCCTCAAGTCCCCGACGGTGCCGGGAACGGGAACGGGGACAGGCCTGCTCTCTGCCTGCAAGCCCAAGCACGGAGGCGGCTGCCTCCGCCCGCCTCCCGAGCATGGCAGTGCCATGGGGTTGGCCCAGGCTGTAGGAGCCGGTCCCGGGGCTGCCCCAACCCTCGCCGAATCACTCCTGGAGGCCGGGCTCAGCGACCGGTCACTGCGCCTGGCTGGTCTCTTTCTCGGCTGCCTGTGACTGCCCAGTCTCTTCAAGGAGCTCCTTGCTAGAGAGTCCCCAGACCCAGGCCACTCCAGTGGCCTGCGGACTGCAGGCTCCCGGGCCCAGGAATTGCCGTCGCCTCTGGCCACAGCAGGGCCATGGAACCTGCTTCTGGGCTACTGACTGCAGGCTCGGGGACATGCCAAGACCCGCCATAGCTCCACAGCTGTCCCCGGACCTCACAGGCTTCCCACACAGCCTGGGAGCCATGCTGTGCTCTCCGGCTCACAGGCTCGGATACAACAGCACCCTCATCGCTGCGCCCCTTCTGTGGAATGTGGAGCCACGAGGGAGCAGCCCTTCCCGCTGGCCCAGCTGAGCTGCTCCCGTCCCTCCGCCAAGCAGCCGCCTTTCCCCTCCACAAAGTGTGGGCAGGAAGGAACAAACCGGACGCCAGCCCTGCTCTGCAGAGTCGTCCCGTCCAGCCCTGCTCTGCGGAGTCGTCCCGTCCAGCCCTGCTCTGCGGAGTCGTCCCGTCCAGCCCTGCTCTGCGGAGTCGTCCCATCCAGCCCTGCTCTGCGGAGTCGTCCCGTCCAGCCCTGCTCTGAGGAGTTGTCCCGTCCAGCCCTGCTCTGCGGACTCGTCCCATCCTTGCACACGCCCATCTGGAGCTCAAAGCCACCCTCTCACGTGGCACGCACCTGACATGGGCAGCAGAGCTGCGGGTGCTGTTGTCGGGAGAGCACGCGGGGTGCTGCTGGCTGACCTCAGGCAGGCCGCATTCTCCAACCAGTGTCTGAGAGATTGCACACAAGCTGGTCCCCATGGCCTCTTTGAAACAAGTGGTCTCTGCCGGAAGGGGGAGAAGAGGTCGCCGTGGGGGCGGCCTCATGTGGGGCCCGGCTAGCTGTGTGCCCTCGAGGTCGTGCGTGACGGCCTTGCACATCTCACCTGCGAGGGGCAGCGCTCACACTTACGGGCTGACAGAGGTCATGCGTGACGACCTTGCATATCTCACCTTCGAGGGGCAGTGCTCACACTTACAGGCTGACATCCAGCATTCCAAATAAGGCGTGTGACACAAACCGTCGTGCAGGTGCCATGAGGACAAGCACTGTCCGTTCAGATGGGACGACATCTGTACTTATTACATAAGCTCTCTTCCAACAGGCACATGCACTGGCCGAAGAGAGACGGGGGGAGGTGTGAAGGCGCCTCGCGGGGCCTGGCCGCATCGCTGCCCTCCCCCTCCCTGTGAGGCATGGGCACACCTGTGCTCGGCCAGGCGGCTTTCCCAGCTGCCATGTCTGGGACCCGGCATGGTCAGTTACGTGAGACCCTGCAGCCGTAGCCACTGCCCAGAGCTGGGCCCCCGGCTCCCGTCTACTCTGCATTTTCTGCATTACAATATATTTCAAATGGATCAAGAATTTAAACGTGAAAGAAGGGAAGGCAGAGAGAAGGACGGCGCGGGAAGAAAGGAAGGGGCGGCACCGCAGAGGAGGGCCTTTGGGCCCAGGAGAAGGTCCGGGGAGAGCTGGGACGCCCTCCGCTGCGAGCTCAGAGTGCCCGGAGGGAAGGGCTGCTCTCGGACTGCACCGAGCAGATGTGATGAATAAAAGCAGAGACTTCGTCCCTTCACATCCAGAGAACACTCCAGGATCAGGACGGACCCGCTCTGCTCCCAACAGGCAGGCCGCCCCGGCTCTCTAGTGACGAGTGTGTAACTACAACAGCTCAGTATCATGTCAGGGAAACGCAGCAAGCACTCCAGTGAGAGACCACGCGTCTGCTGGGAAGGCTGGCGGGACGGCCCACGGCGAGCGCCGGTGGCCGTGTGGAGCAGCTGGAACCCTCGCACCTGCTGGTGGGAATGTAAGATGGCGCTGGGGCCAGAAATCGGTTTTACAGTTCCTTAAAAAGTTACACAAATATCCACCCCATGACCCAGTTATTCTGTCCTAGATATTCCCCCGAGCACAGTGAAAGCCGAGTGTACGGTGGCATGTGCACAGGCGTTTCTAGCACTGTGCCGTGGCACTGAGCACTGGGAGCAAACCCAACCAGACGACGTGGACCATCCGTATGACCCTACAATGACCTGACGACGTGGACAGCACCTATGCTGAGTCAGGGAAGCTGGATGAGGGCAGTCGCAGGCGGGCTTGTCCCTTTTGTGTGAAAGTCTGAAGATGACAAGTAGCCTACGGCGACAGTAAGCTGACCAGCGGCTGTGTCCAGGGATGGCGGTGCTGCGCAGGGCAAGGCAGGGAGAATTTCTGAGGGCATAGGAGCGTCTGGGGCCACGGGAATGTGCCCTGACCTGGCGGTGACGACAGCTTCCGTGCTGTGCACTTCACAGACACGTGAGAGTCTGCCTGAATATGCAGTTCACCATTTCCGGTATACCCCAGAGAGCTTTAAAACACAGCAAAGAGCCCAGGGCCCTATGACTGGCTGTCGGGGTGCCGCAGTACCTTCCAACAGAAGCAGATGCTCCACTCACAGCTCCTGAACGTGCGAGCGGGTGACAGCCTTGCCTGGCTCATCACTCGCAAATGGTGATGGCGGAAGGGATGGTGCAGAGCCTCGTCACTACTGACGCCCCCTCCAGGTCAAAAGAAGCCACCAGCTTCCTACCTGCCAGCCACAGGAGGGCCAGGCAGCAGACACAGCGTCCACTGCCCAGGCCCTCCGCCTGCCCGGGGGCGACCGCGCCCGGCCCGGCCCTCTCAGGTGCAGCTCAGTGCTCCCTTCGCAAACACGCTCTCCACTTTCTCTTCACTTTTTTTTTTTTTTTAAGAGGTTTTTGCTATGGGATGTGTGTGCTCACCAGACAGACAGAGAGAGACAGAGAGACAGAAAGCGAAGTCACCCCCCAGGGGGGATGGCCATGCCGCAATCCCTTCTCCTCCATTCTCCTCTTAGGATCTTGGGCACGCACACACACCCGGCGTGAGTTTTAAGCCACCGGGTCCGGGACGCGAACCATGGTCGACTACGTGGGAGTTCAGTGACACAGCCATTACGCTAACTGCTGATCCCTCCACTTTCTCTTCACCTTTTTCCGTTTCTGCCCCAGAGAAAATATTCTGCTCTAGTAACTAGATTGACAGCTATAGAGCTGTCATGGGTCAGAACCCTCTACTGTTCCCGACATAAAGCGACTTCGACAAGCTTATGGAAAAATGGAACTAAAGTGTGCATTTACTTTGACACAAAAAAATTCTAAAATCCATACATAGCTTTTATTTATTATTTTTGTTTTGCTATAGGGCGTGTGCACTTACCAGAGAGAGAAAGTGCAAAGTCGCCCCCTGGGGTATGGCTGTCCTGTAGTCCCTTCTCCGTTCTCCTCTTGGGATCGTGGGCACACAGGCCCACACACCTTAAGGGATTTGACAGATGCCTGGCCTGGGACTTAAACCACGCAGGCAGCCACGTGGGCTCTAGCACCTCAACCTCCAGGCCCCTGCTGGCCCACATGCAGCTCCTCTGTAACACGCGATGCCGTGCCCTCGGGAGACCCTCGCTTTGCTTCCTGCATCCCCAGTTACTGAAACACACGTGAACAAGTGTGTGTGAGTGCATGGATCAAACAGATCTTACCTGTAAGAGGCATCGTCACGGGGACCGCCCACAGGTGAGCTAGGGATTTGGGAACTCACTGCCGTTCAGCCAGGGGACTTGAAGGCTCTGTCCAGCCGGGGCCATGCTAACGGGCAGCCCCAGGCGCATATTGCCAGAGACGGTCACTCCTACATGCAGGAAATCACTCTGCACGGCGCTGTAACTCCTCTCTCAACCATGCGGATGTGTGAAATAATTGGAAATCATTTCTAGTTTACATACTCTTGGAAGTCTGTCCATGGCTACTGGTTTGAGGCCAGGACATGTGTGTGCTCAACGACCTTTGTCCTTCAAAGCAATCCGTGAGTTAAAGAGCCTTGTAAACATGGACGAAGGACGTGTCGTCCTACCCGGAATGCTGGAACCAGCACCTCCTTGAGGACAAGCAGGGGCGCTCAGGTGAGGAATACCCTTCCTGAGCGCTGGCTGTCACGTCTGAAGCAGCCTTGAGAAATCAGGGCACCCTCCTCACTCTGAGTCACCCACCACCATGGGAGTGCCTTGTAATTCTAGTTCAGAAAAAGGTGGGGTGACTTATCTATTATCTATTCCATTTTAAATTCTCTTCCCTGGACAAGCTCTTAAACCCCACCTTAAAGTTGATGACTGCACAGAGCTCACCCTCCTGACTGCAGAGCAAGACTCGCTGCAGTCTGGGGACCTCAGCTCTGAGCGGCGGGGAATGCCCCTTCATTTGGGGCAGGGGTGACTGCTTTCCCTCTTTGTTACCATTCGGGGTGTGGGAGTTTCCAGAGCAGGGCTTCCGGAGAGTAGCAGCAGGGCTGGCAGGTCCCGAGCGCCCGAACGCCCTGCTCTCACGCTCCCGGTCCCTCTGGAGCGTCCGCTGTTCGGTTGTGTGTTTTGCTTAAGATTTTGCAAAATAGTCCAGGACAAGAGACAGCACGTCTCGGTCTCTGGGAGCGAGTGCGATGTTGCTCTCAGCGTACATATCTGCTAGGAAACCTCAGGCTTTGGAATGCCCTTGTTATGGAAAATAGATTACAAAAGGAAATCACTGGCTGGCACTCCCGGGCCCCAGTGCGACTAGATCTGACCCCAGTTTTCCTTTCCTTCCGTGCTTTTCTGTCTTGACACCAGTGGCCGAGGAGGTGGAAGGCCTGGGGGAGAAGAGGGCTGGCCTGGAAGGTGGCCAGGTCATACCTGGCAGAGCTAGCCCGGCGTGGTTTCTCCTTTCCTGTCCCCTCCGTCCCCTTCGGAAGAAACGCTCAGTCCTTGCCTGGGGAAGAAGCCCTGCTTCTGGCACACGCCATTCCGACCCGCCCTGGGAATCGCCACGTTCTAGGTGACCTGCCTCCCTCCTGGGTCCTCCAGCACCAGCCCGCCCCGCGCCGCGCCGCGCCCCGCCCCGCCCCGTGGTCCAGGCCTCCGCTCGGCCGCCCCGCCCCGCCCCGCCGCCTCCCGGCCGCGCCGCCGCCCAGACCGAGCAGCCGCCGCCGGGATGTGACCTCTGGGGCCGCCTGGAAGGGATGACAGGAGCCCCTGCCCCGCGGCGCCCGCGGCTCCCCACGGCCTTCCGGGCGCTCTGACCGCGCTCGCTCCCGGCAGTCGCCCGGCTCCAGCCCCGGTCCTGGTCCGCGGCCCGGTCCGGCCCTGCCATGCCGCCGCCTCCCGGGCCCGCCGCCGCCCTGGGCGCCGCGCTGCTGCTGCTGCTGCTCGCCTCGGAGTCCGCGCACAGTGGGTACCGCGCCGCCCGCGGTTCGCGCCGCAGCATCCCGGCCTTGGCGCGGGCTCGGGGCCGGGGCTCGGGGCGCGGCCTGGGTGCAGGTCGGGGCGCGGCGTTCGGAGCGTGGAACCTAGCTGGGCGGGGCGGGGTGCAGGGCCCGGGTGCTGGGCGGGGCGCGGAGTTTGGAGCTGGGGCGCGGGGTGCAGGGCCTGGGTGCGGGGTGCAGGGCCTGGGTGCAGGGCGCGGGGTTTGGAGCTGGAGCGCGGGGTGCAGGGCCTGGGTGCAGGGCGCGGGGTTTGGAGCTGGGGCGCTGGGTGCAGGGCCTGGGTGCGGGGGCGCAGGGTTTGGGGCCAGGACGCGAAGTGCAGGGCTTGGGCACAGGGCCAGGCGCGCGGCCGGGGTGGCGACGCGGGGCCGTGGGCTGCGGGCTGCGGGCTGCGGGCTGCGGCTGACGCTCCTTCTCCGGGCTCCTCTCCCGGCAGCTGTGCTGCTGCGGGCGCGCGAGGCGGCGCAGTTCCTGCGGCCCAGGCAGCGCCGTGCCTACCAGGTCTTCGAGGAGGCGAAGCAGGGCCACCTGGAGAGAGAGTGCGTGGAGGAGCTGTGCAGCCGCGAGGAGGCCCGCGAGGTGTTCGAGAACGACCCCGAGACGGTGAGCACTCGGCTGGCCTGGGCCCACCCTGTCCTGGCCTCTGACTGGACCTGGGCATGCCTTCCAGGGGCGCCGGGAGCCAGAGCGCCTCCAGAGGGAGACCATTGTGGTCAGGGTTACAGAGGCCTCCCCTGTGTGCCCAGCTCCCACTGGGGCTCCAGGGGCTCCCCTTCCCTGGTCAGGAGGAAGCAGGGGCTGAGTGGGGGCTCTGGCTTCTGCCTGCAGCCCCCCAGGACAGCTTTAAGGAACATATTCAGCAGGCCCCCCCCCCCCATGAAATTTGGGTCAGTTTTGAGCACAAAGGAAGTTCTGGCAAAGCCCACCGGCTACTGCACTGGACGGCAGGTCCCCGGCTGCTCCCAGCCTGGTCAGGAGGGATGCACGGTTCTCCGGAAAGAGGAATTGAAAGATCTGAGGGCCGGACTTCCTCGTGACAGCAGGCCCCAAATACGCTTACAGGAACAGCAGCTGGGGTAGGGGAGGCCTTCCAAGGTGCCCTCAGGCGGTGGTGGCTGTTAGCACTGTGTTAGCAAGTGCCCGTGAGCACTGTCCTTGGACAGCTGGGCCCTGGCCAGCTACGGCCGCAGCCCAAGCTGGACTGCAGACCCTGCAGGAGCTGGGTAGGTAGGCGGTCTGGCCATGGTCCCGAGGAAGAGCCAAGGTGCCCTGTGGTGACCGCAGGTGACTTTGGGAAGGGGGAGTGGCAGTGTGTGGCCTGTCCCCATGTCACCGCTGCTGCAGTCAGGTCATTTCACAGCCAAGTGTCTGGCTGTGCTGGGATTTCCCTGTCAGTACCTCCTCCGGATGGCATGAGTATCTACAAGGCAGGAAGGTCTGGCTGCCCACCAGGCCTGTGTGAGCACACACTTAGGTTGCCCTGGCCGTCCTGCGCTTTCTCACCAGCCCTCACGCCATCCACCCCTGGCAGTGCTCTTGTGCCAGGCGGCGCGGTGCCCTCGGTGCCAGCAGCAGCTCAGGCTCTGTCCTTGTGGGGCGGCCCGGGGTCCCTGCTGGCCTCGTGCATGTGCGATCTTGAGGACCATCAGTCCTGCTGGGCAGCCACTCCTGCCCCTGACAGAGGGGTCTGCAGGTCCCGCCCACCCTGGCCATCCGGGGCCATGTGGCTGTGCCCTGGCCCAGCTGCCACTTTCCCGGAGAGCCCTCTGGCACGATGTGGGCACACAAGACCAGCCCAGGGGCCCAGCAGCATCACAGCACATGCCTGTCGGGACCTCAAGCCCGAGTGGCCTCCTGCCTGCCCTCGGGCCCCTGGGCTGGGCCGCTGGCCTTGACGCTGCCGGGACATGCTGTGCTGCCCCAGCAGCTGCCCTGCTTGTGCCAGCTCTTCCCTGGAATCATCACTTTGTTACCAAGGGGGAACCGGCCCCCGTCCGGCACCCCTCCCCTGCAGTTGCGTAAGCAGAGCCTGCCCCTGGTGCCCTCTTTACACGCCAGTGCATCTCTGATTTTCCAGAATTTCACCCTCCTCCCAAACCCCATGCCCAAACAATAAAATGACACTCTCCTCTGCACCCAGCTTCTCGCTGAACCACTCAGCTCTCCATCTCCCGCACGGCCGTCAGGCCTCATTAGCTGGGCCTCACGCCTGCCCGCTGGCACCTCCCGGCCTCCTCTCTGGCTGTGGCTGCTGGCCCCCTCTCCCCTGCTGTTTCCTGGGAGGCATGTGATGCCATGCAGGAGATCCTGGCAGGCCAGGCGTCCTCACACCCCAGGGACCCTCCAAGCGCAAGCTGGAAAGAGGCCCTGCCAGGGAATACTCATTGAGTCTCCCCGCTCCAGAGTACTGAGGGGTGCTCTTTAAGAGGCCGCGAGATTCTCCGTGCACCTGGGACCTTCCCGTGGCTTCCGGGGCCTGCGGTCTGTACTGCTACAATGAAAATGCTGTTTGTGGACAGCGTGGCAGACTTGCTGCGGCACCGTGGGACTGGCCTCACCGGCCCACTCCTCCCTGCCAGGGGCCTGCACAGGAGCCAGGCTCAGCTCAGCTCAGCCTGTCTGCGAGGGTCCTTGCAGGGCAGGCGGAGGCAGGGGCTGCCCCCCCATTTCTGGGGGTCCTGGGGACAGAGAGGCCAGAACTGTCCTGGGCCCGCATCCCAAGTGCTTCCTGCCTAGTCCCAGATGGGGGTTTCTTTCTTTCACGTGAGCGGACTCACCTGACCACCGGTCCCGCCCCTTCTGTGGTGGACCCATAAACACAACGTCCCTCCCCACACCAGAGGCCACACACCTGCCTGTGCAGCCTGCAGCTGGGTGTGCTGAAGGTCACCCCTGTATTTCCTGTGGGCACCGCCCCCACATTCCTGGCCCGTCTCCTGCTGGGCTACAACTGGCCTCCAGCCTCTAATCGGAGTCCTCCCAGGGCGGGCGCCTCTCCTTATCTCGCTCCCCTCAGCTGTTACTCTCCCTTCCTGGCATTCTGGCAGCCTCCTTTCCCTGGCTGGCTTCCCTGTCCTCAGCTAGTTCAGGGAGGATAGGACAAGTCCTTCCCCACCTCAGCCCGCCTGGCTGCCTTATGAACCCTGCCAGGCCGGCAGGTTCCGGGCCTGATACCATCTCAGTAATCGCCCTCTGCTTCCGCAGTCTTGGGCCGCCCAGGCCTGCCACGCCCTCTGATCCCCGACCCGCAGGAAAACATCCGGCCCTCCCGGAGCCCAGGCCAGGCCCTCGGAGCCCTGCACCGCTGGCTCAGGGCACCTGGGAGTGGACTGGGCCTGCCCCTTCCTCCCTCCCACATCTCCATGCCCTGATGGGACGCGGACAGCCCCTTTCAAAGGCCTGTGGTCCCAGCGGTGTCCAGGGACCTTTGTCCTGAGGCTGTGGATACTTTGGGACTGCTTGGGGACAGGCACTCCCCATAGAGATATAAGACGACCCAAGTTCCCCTTGGCGTGACCTGGGCAGGGGTCCAGTTGTTGGGGTGGCTGAGAGGGTTCCGGGAGGGGGCCTCGGGCTGCAGGTCCAGTGGCACGGGACTTCCTGGGCAGCTGTTGGCCTTGACAGCGACCCAGCACATGCCACACTCAGACACAGACAGGTGTGTACCACGTGTGTGCATATGTGTGCACGAGCATACCACACACTTGCCCCACCCTGGCTCCTCGATTCTCCATGCCTAGGGCTCCAGGGCTGCCCCTGCCCACCCCACCCTGTGCCATGGCCCTCCTCCCAGGTAGCCCTCCTCCTGGGCAGCTGTTACCGGAGGCCTGGGAATGGGATGGCCGCTCGGCCCTGTGTTCTCAAGGCTGCCCAGAGGCTGCGGGCAGCCTGTGGGCCAGAGCCACCCCTCAGGGTCCAGGGCGGCTTCCAGGGGGACACTCTTCACTGACCCCACACCTACACAGACACACCCTTCAGACCTAGGCAGCTTCCAGAATATTCCTCAGAGCAGCAGCCAGGGCCCCCTCACCCTCACTGGGGCTCAGATTCTGGGAACTGACGAGGCAGAAAAACGCGGACGTGTCCCTTGCTATTTAGGGACAAACGCCCTCAGGAAGTGCTTCTGCCTCGTGTCTGGGACCCACGTGAGGAACTTTCAGATGCCAGTGGGGCCAGGCCCTCTCCCGGTCACTGGTCACTCAGAGGGACAGCGCCCGTGTCTCTCTGCTCTGTCCCCTCTCGCCTTTCTCAGCCAGACTTGGGCCGCTCAGTGGTAGGGGCCCCTTCCTGGCCGCTGCCCTCGGTGGGGTGGTGTCCCTGGGTCCTCAGAGCAGGACGTGCACGCACGGTTTCAGAGAGGAGCTGGAAGTGGTGGCTCTTGTACCCCTTCAGTGACTGGCACGGAGCGAATGTGCGACCTTCCAGAGGGACTGCCACGCTGGCCGAGGTGACCGTCTGCACAGTCACACGCATTATCTCAGACTAGCCCATCACACTCGAGGCAGAGTCTGCTCTCCCCTGGGGTCAGCGCCCAGGACGACAAGGATAGGTTTGCTCGTCCCAAACCTGCCGATGTGGCCGGTCCTGGGCGTGTGCAGGGCAGCTGTGCCGGGGCTCTGCAAAGCTGGCTGGCAGCCCTGCCCTCTCGGAATCGCTGAGCGGGCTGCCCGGGGAGCACGAGGGCGACCACATAGTGTGACATCTCGTCCCCACTCTGAGGACGGCCACATGCGTGTCTTTATGCTCTGGCAGCATGCTCGCAGCAGGGGCCGTGTCTACTTGGGGCCTGGCCGTTGAGTGCACCAAGATGACGGGACTGTGCCATGACCACCGTGGTCGCGTTCCCAGGTGGTCTCCGAGTGCCGTGTTAGTGCGAAGGGCGAATCGTGATTGGACACCCCGGGTGGTCATCCTGACACCCACCCAGGTGCCTGGAACAGCTCGGGACGCAGCTGCAGCTGCTGCTGCCAATCCCGCCTCCCAGACAAGGAGGCCGCAGCCCAGGAGGCTGAGAAGCTTGTCGGAGGGCTGGGGCTGCCCTCACATCCATGCTGCGGCCCCGCTCACTGTCGTGGGCCAGATGCCCTGCGCCTCTGTGTGCGCCTTTGCAGGCTGTGAAGGTGGGGTGGGAGCTTGCTCTGGGCCTGGAGCAGACGGCAGTGGCTCAGAGAGTGGGTCCAGTGAGCCCGGCCTGTGGGGAGTGCTCGGGGCTGGTCTGCAGAGCTGGCGGTCCCGCGTCGCTGTCATGGGTTTAATGGCGAGGCTGGAGCAGAGCCATGAGCCTGCCCCAGTCCCAGGCAGCTGCCCGCGGGGCGGGGCGTCCATGCGCGTTTCAGTCCCCCCACCCGTGCAGCCTGCAGCAGGGTGTCCTCTGAGCAGATGGGCTGCATCAGTAGCTAAGGAGTCCACGGCTCAGCCCCAGCTGGTGTGTCGCAGGCATCATCTCCCTGTGCTTCCTAACCTGGGTCCAGGGTGGCTCTCAAGGAGCCCCAGGCCCCCAGGCCCTGAGTCCAGGTCATGTCAAAGTGGTCTATGCCCCCAGGCGAACGTGGATCCTCAGGAAGCAGCGGCCCTGCCACCTGTGCCCCCAGAGGTCCTCAGGGGCCTCCACACTGAAGCTGCATCCAGCCCCTGCATCCTCTTGTGGTGCAGAGACGTGGTTTGCGCCATGACAGTGCAAGGGCCCTCTGCTGTGGGCACAGCCCACCCCAGCCCGGCAACCCCAGAGTCGGCATGATCCCCATCTCTGTCAGTGCTGCCCCGATGGTCCCCACCTGTGACCACTGGCCTGTGCTGACTTTCCATGGCAGCTCTCTCCCCGGTCGGCCACTCCTCAGGCCACCCTGCCCACTAGCTACAGCCTCTCCCCTGCTGCTGCAGATGGCCGAGCGCAGCCACCGGACCTGCCGTGCCTAGAGCTAAGCCAGGCCTTCCCCGAGAGCCGACTGAGCCCTGGCGAGTGCACCGTGCGGGTGCCTGCTGGGGCTGTGGGAGGGGCTCCTTGTCCTAGGGTGGTGTGGAGACCCAGCTTGAGGCTGTCCCAGCTCCCCACATCGGCCTGCGGCTCCCATGCTGGCAGCTCAGTTACCAGGACACGGACTACACGGGGCTAAATAGGGCTCTGAGAGAGCCCGTCCAGGCCTGTTCTTGTGCGGTCTTCCCGGCCAGCAAGGGCGGCCCGGGCCCACCATCCTCCTGCTCATCCTTCTTCCCCAGGGCTCTCTCCAGCCCCACACCCATCTCAGGACCTGGGACTGCACTGGGCCCGGATCTGGGGTCCTCCTGCAGCCTGAACAATCTCAGCCAGGCAGCAGGTTATTAGAGGAACGCGTGGGTGTCTGGGGGCTGCTGTCTGCGCCTCAGAGGGTGGGGGCTCGTCAGTGCCCCGCATGGAGAGCCCTGTGTGGGTCATGGCGTGTTACCACAGCCCAGGCGCTGCCCTGCCGGCCTGTCTCCAGTCAGAACTGGGCCAGCAGGGGGTGCGACCCAATGCGCTCAGCGTCTTCTTCTGCTCCTTTTGTGGGGTCCTCAGAGGCCCCCCAGGCAGGCACCGTGAAAGCGAGTCAGGGTGAGGCCAGCATGGGACAGACTGGAGTCCCACCACGAGCACAGCTCATCCGGAGCGGTGGGGCCACGTCTAACAGACCCCTCCACCCGAGCGAGCTGCAGACGTGAGGGCTGGGGCCGTGGAGCAGGCATGGGGCATCATGGGGCAACGAGGCGTGGCGTTTTTAGCACAGATCGAATTAAGAATTGCGGGAAGGCCAGTATTCCAAAACGATGAAAACCAACGTCATTCCTACCGTCAGCGGGCACACTTCTGCTAGAGATGCCTGGAGTCGCCGTGTTCGGGGCCCTGCAAGTCCCTAGCTGCTCCGTGGTTCTCAGACGCAGCTCTGTTAGTCGTGGACCCTCCTGGGTAACTGGCCACACCCTGACTTAGCGAGGGTGACGTGGTGACCATCTCCCAGAACGTTCTCGACTCACGGGCCCCTCGACTCACAGAGGGCGGACAGTAGCACTTTGTGGGCACTACCGCCCCGCCTGCCGATCCGTCGTGTCCAGCTGACGTGTTTTCGCCGCGTGTGTTTGAGAATGGAGGAAGGTGGCGAAACTCAGGTAGGAGCTTCTTTCTCTCTCATGCAAAATCCAGGAAACAGGCGGCAGGACTGCCCAGTGATGGCCAGCAGCCCACTGCCTATCTGCCTGGTCTGGACAGCGTTCAGCACCGAGGCCCCTCACACCACACCAGAAGCCACGGCACCAGCCCTCATGTCTGCAGCTTGCAAGGGATGTGGGGACCAAAGGCCGTCTCCGTCAGTTCCCCCATTCCGCCTTAGCTGTCTTGCAGCCACCGTCTGCTGCAGGGGAAGCTGGCAAGCAGGCGTCAGGGCGTGCTCTGCAGCTCTGAACGAGCCCAGGCACCGCCAGCGAGCCGAAGGGGGAACCGGAGTGCAGAGGTCAGTGCCAGGCCTGTGTTGGGGGACATTCACGAGCAAACGCGCTCTCAGAGGCTGTGCCCCAGCGCCTCTGACTAGCAGCCGGTGCCGCCCTGAGCCCACCTGTTGCCACGGCCTCTCCAGCTGCACTGCACCCTCCATTTCTTGCCTTTGATCCACCTGCTTGGTTGAGGGAGCCCTCCGTCTCTCCCGGGTGTCTGCCGTCACCCTGCAGCCTGGCAGCTGGGTCGGGGGCCCGGTACTCACAGGCCCCGCCCAGTGCCGGCACACGAGTCAAATGCCGGCTGGGTGCAGACGTGAGCTTTGAAGAGCGGTGCCAACGCCCTGTTGGAAACCTCCAGAACCATCCCTGGAGCAGTTCTCATTGGCCAGAGTGGCTGCTGGGCAGCCAGGGAGCCAGCTTGCCGGGACCCCTCTGCACACAGGAGCACTCCTACCTGGATGGCTCCTGCCTGCAGGAGGTCCGAGATGGAGGGGAAGTGGAGAGGCAGGGGTGCGACAGCAGGCACCGGTGGCACTCAGATGCCCGCAGGTCAGGGAGGCAGACGGGCTGCACTGCTGAGAGCTGTTCACCCCGCCCTGGACACGCCGCAGAGCCCAGAGCCCAGCAGGCCGGTGGAGGCCTATCCTTGTCTTCTGGAGGCGGAGGCAGACAGAGGCTTAGAGAGGTGCCCAGCCAGAGCCCTGAGCAGGCGGGCAGCCAGGCAAGGGGCGAGGGGCCACAGGGTCCCTAGCAGGGTGGAGCTGAGCACCTGCCCCTGGAATTGTTCCCTGAGCTGCAAACCTGCAGGCTGGGGCGGCACGCGGGCCCTGGATCAGGGGACTGCACCTGGTGACAACACAGACCCGCCTGGGAAGGTCACCCTGTCCAGGTCTGGCTCCCAGGTGGGGGGACTTTGCCCAAGGCCACAGGATCATTTCAGAGCTGCCACGCCCTGCAGTGTGATGCCCCGTAGGTAGCTGAGCCTATAGTCAGGTCCTCGGGGTCCCATCCCTGGGGGGTGGGCAGCCCCCTCGCCATGTGAGTGGCCGTGAGAGGCCAGGATCTTAAGGGGCAGGCCAGGGTCTTGGTGGTCAGCGGGTGGAGGCAGTGGGCTCAGCCCTATAGGTCCTGTCTGCAGATGGGAGGTCTCCACTTCTCCGATTGCCTGTTAGTCCCTTTGTCACACTTTCCTCTCCTAGTGAGGGGTCTGTGTAGGTGACAGTCATGAGGGGGCAGAGATGGGCGAGGGTCCCTGTGGCTGGGTGTCAGTTAACCAGAACATTCTTAACAGATTTCAGGCCTCACGTTAGACCCCCACCCCACTTCACACCATGTGGGGCTCAGCTCCCCAAGGCCCTTCTAGTCGTAAGCACCCCGTGTTCATGAAGATGGGGGGCCCAGGCAGCCGCTGGAGGGCACGGGGCAGCTGGTCCCTTCTCAGACAGGGCCCCAGACCAGGGCCCGTGCCCTCAAGCTGGGAGCTCATGCCAGGCACCTGGCAGGCGGTCGTTCCATGGAGGGATGTGTGCTGACAGGAGGGGCTGTGCTCTGAGCCGCCCTGCAGGGACCACGGCCATCACATGGGTCCTCTGGGCTGAGGGTTGCATCACCCTAGCAGCAAGCACCTCACCTCTCCTGGTCACCTGGGGAGGGGGCTGTGGAAGCAAACAGCAGAAGGGAAGGTGGGGTGACAGTGCAGGTCAGGACAGAGCTTGAGAACCCCGATATTAATGCCTCCAGGTCGGCAAAGAGACTCACAGAGCCCGAAGGGTCTCGGCTTTTCTCCCAGGGTGCCCTGCTACGGCAGAGGGGGCGAGAACCCAGGGCCTGGCTCAGAGGTGAGGGTCGAGCTCTGGGCTCCCTGCCCGTGTGTCAGCACTGTCGCCCATGCCCGCCACGCTCCACACCTGCACTCTGCACCTGCCCCTGCCCCCACCCACCACACTCCAGCCCTGCAGTCTGCACCTGTCCCTACTGCCCCACCCACTATGCTCCACCCCTGCACTCTGCACCTGCCCCCGTGTCCCCTACCCACCACACTCTACCCCCGTACTCTGTACCTGCCCCCACTTCCACCCCTACCCACCACACTCCACGCCTGCACTCCGCACCTGCCCCCGCCCCCACCCACCCACCACACTCCACCCCTGTACTCTGTACCTGACCCACTCCGCCCCACCCACGTGCTCCAACCCTACACTCAGCACCTGCCCCACCCCCCACCATGCTGCATCCTGCACTTCTCATCATCTGCCCTCATTCCACCCCTACAGTGGACACCTACCCTTGCCCCCCTATGTACCATGCTCCACCCTGCACTCAACACCTGCCCCTGCCTCCCCTACCCACCACACTCCATCCCTGCACTTGTCACCTCTCCTCGCTCATCCCTACCCACCACGCTCCACCCCTGCACTTATCGTCACCTCGCTCATCCCTACCCAGCACGCTCCACCCCTGTACTCAGCACCTGTTCCCACCCGCTCATACCCACCACCCTTCACCCCTGCATTTCCTACTTGCCCCTGCCCTGGCCCCACCCCTACTCACCACCCTTCACCCCTACACTCAACGCTTGCCTCTGCCCACTCTATTCACCTCATCCCTGCCCACCCCCATCCCTTTCCACCCCATCCCTGTCCACCCCATCCCTGTCCACCCACCCCCATCCCTGCTCACCCCATCCCTGTCCACCCACCCCCATCCCTGTCCGCCCAACCCTGCCCACCCCCCATTCCTGTCCCCTTACTCATGTGTCACCCACCCCGCTTCCGTCCATGCACTCACCCGCCTGCATTGTCAGAGATGGCTCTGGAGGGCCCTGGGCTGGGCAGCTCAGGTCAGGGGTCTCAGTTTGCACGGTGTGGCCACCCGAGGCTCACTCCACTCCCTTCTCCCACCCTCAGCCATGGAGGCCACCTCCTAGGGGCTGATGCAGGTGGCAGATGGCTCTGTTTCCAGCCCAGGCGATCTGGCACCCACACCAGCTCCCCCAGCTCCTGCCACCGGCCGCTCCCACAGGCCTCGCCCTTGGGCCCAGGAGAGGGTGGGCAGGGTCGGAGGCGGTCCCTGGCCCAGGGTGCCTGAGTGCTGTCCGGCCCTCAGTGCGGGACAGGGCTCTCCCAGATCTCGTGACGTGGGGGCCATCAGGCCAGCCCAGGCACGCCTGTGTCAGCTCTGTGTGGTCTGGTGGTGTCTGCCTGGCCATCTCTGCGGGCCTCACGGCCTCCCCAGGGCTTTCTCCAGATGATGTGAGATGTCCCTCTCAGGAGGGCATGCGGTCTTTAGGGGCGTTTCTCTGGCTTTGCTCATACTCAGGGCTTTAGCCATCTGTCCCCAGACTGCCCAACACACAGCTCAGGGTATGTCCCAGGCCGTGGCTGTGCAAGTCCCTGCGGGAGATCAGATGATTTCCTGCAAGTGGCCTTTGCCAGTGATGAGACCCTGCTAGGCCAGACTACGGGGGCCCTGGGGGCTGCTCACAGGCTCCAAGGCTGGAATGTGCCTCCGCAAAGGCACGACACACACGTCCACGCACAGGAGGTAGCCGCCGTGTCCCTCCATGCCCCACCCTCCACGCACAGGAGGAAGCCGCTGTGTACCTCCGTGCCGACCCTCCATGCACAAGAGGAAGCCGCTGCGTCCCTCTGCGCCCCACCCAGGTGTCGGGCCACTGCACTTCCCTGAGGCTTTTCTTTCAGGAGAAGGCAGAGGGGGGCTCTGAGCTGTCTCCCTGTAACCCAGCCACTGAGATGCCGACTCCGACTTATCACTCTGTCTGGAAGGGAGCAGGAGTTTTAAAGCATGCTGTCTTTACAGAACACAGCCCTAAAGATCACCAGTTTGGACTCAGCGGGGTGTCCGGGTCTCCTGAGAGGCTCATTCACTGCCCTTGGGGCTCCACGCCCCCAGGCCGAGAGTGCAGGAGACAGTGTGGCCATACCACACCCCAACACCCCACAGGGCCTCCCTCGCAGCAACCCCAGTCGTCCCTGAGCCCCAAAGCCCTTCCCAGTGCTGTGGCTATAGTTCCCTCCTCACGGTGACAGGGTTAAAGGCCCTCCTAGAGGGTAGCCATGGGGGCAGGAAGTGGCCATGCGCAGAGTCAGGTGCAGCTGCCGGGCCTCCGCTGGCCATGGTCTCGGACAAGCCAGGAGCGCTCACCCTGATGACTGGCTGCCCACTGGGCAGCCTCAGCCTGGGTGGGCACAAGGGAAGGACGCCGGGTGTGCAGCCAGCCCCTACCCAGCCTGGCCTCGGGAGGTGGGCGTCAGCGTCTAGGCATGCATGCGTGCCCTCGTGGTAGCCAAGGGCTTCGTGCATGGCCCTCCAGCATGGTGTGCTCTGCAATTCCGGCACACCGAGGCCCAGTGCCGGCCAGTGCCGAGAGGACCCGGGAGACTCCCTGCCACTCGGCAGTGTCGTGTTGCCCCCTTTGAACCCCAAACGCTGGTCGGTGTGGAAGCCTGGCCCAGCCTCCCGCCTCAGGTCCTCTCCTCACACAGGTTTCATGCCCTGCTGGGATGCGGCCTTCTGGGTGCCTGCCGGAGGTCACCTGCTGCCCCGCAGGCCCTGTCTGTCCCAGGAGAAGGCCGGGCCTTGGGACCCGCTGCTGCCTACCCTGCCAGTAACCCGCTCTCTCTCTCTCCCGCAGGACTACTTCTACCCACGGTACTTAGGTGAGTCCAAGCTGCCACTGGCACTGGTGGCTAGAAGATGCAGCTGGGGACATGTGTGGCCGTGACAGGCCCCTGTCCTCGGGGGACGGTGCAAGCCTCGCGGTGGCCTGCAGCTCACAAATTCATGTCCAACAGTACCCTGGCCACGTTAGCGGCCCTCTGCCCAGTGTCGTGGTTTGTCAGCTTTGCTCTGACCTCAGGTTCGGCCACGCTGGGGACTATTGAGTAATTCCTCAGACCTGTGGGTCTCAGAGCTCCACACTTCTGAAGTCACTGAGACCCCGAAGCGGTCCTCTGGGCCGTGACTCCTGACGTGACACGTCCTTAGGTCTGGGGGTCTGACACACGCGTCTGCTTAGTCTGCAGGTGGTGCAGAACAGGCATCTGCCCTGGCCTCGGGACGGGGTCACCACACGCAGCCACTGTACTCAGAACAGTGTGGAAAGTGACCGGCATCCTTGCCCACGGGGACACGGCTGTGGCCTCACAGACACCCTGAGTGAGGCCCTGGCCCCTCGGAGAGCCATGCGTCTGACCACTTTAGGTTCTTTAGATCACGCACGCACAGGAGAGAGCGGGACCCCAGGTCTGCCCACTCACGTGGCGAAGTGTGTGGCCTCACGTCGTGTAGAGGGTCCTCTGGGCGCTGGCCTGGCCAAGCCAAGTGGGCTGGGGGGCGTTCTGGCCCCTGGATGTCCTGGGTGAGGCCAGGGGAGCAGTTATCCCCCAACTCCATCCTCAGGATGTCTCTGCTGTCAGGGAGGAGCGGCTTGCCCTAGAAAGGACAGCTGCAGTGGCTCTGCACACACTCCACACGCTGCCACATGTGGACAACGCTTGGACAAGGGTTCGAAACCCAGGCCCCCACACTGGCTTCCTGTGGAAGGCCTCTACCCTCTGTGGACGGTGTCTGCAGGCCAGATAACTCAGAAGGTCTCTCAGAGCACAGTGGCAGCTGTCTGATATGGTCAGAAAATATCCTGTGACCAGTGAATCCCCGCTAGGCAGGAGGGGCTGCAGTCTGGCCTGCTGTGGGGAGCGGCATTTCTTGGTTAGTCGGTGTGGACAAGTTCAGTAGTAACACGGCAAACTGTTCTTGTTGGAGGACTGCAGCACCCAGGTAACGTCACAGCCACTTCCCAGAGTGCCGGGACACTGCAGACCCAGCTCTGTGTCTGCCCCGCCCTGACGACACAGTGACCGCGCTGTCATTTCTTGCAGATTGCATCAGTAAACATGGGTCTCCGTACAGCAAGAACCCAGGCTTCGTCACGTGCGTGCAAAGTAAGTCCGTCCCTTTCTGGCCTTAAAGTTGAGTTTGGCAATTGGGGGGCTGCTGCTCTGCACTTATGAAGGTTTCGGCCATAGAGCATGCATGCTCACCAGACAAAGGGAGAGAAGTGAGAAATCCCCCCAGGGAGGCGGCCACACCACAGTCCTTCTCCTTGGACTGTGGGCACACGCACATGCCCAGTGCTTTTGAAGCTACCAGATCCAGTACTCAAGCCTCGGTCGGCCGTGTGGGGTCCAGCCCCGTGACCACTGTGCCACCCGCTGGCCCCCAAGTATGCACGTTTTGTTTCTTGTTTTGTTTATTTGTTTGTTTGTTTTAATGGGCAATAAGAGCCCGGGGCATGCGAGGGTGTGACGTGAAGGCATCCCTCCATGCTGCTGCCGGCTCCTGGTGCCATTTCTGGGGACAGCCCTGCTGGACAGCCGGCAGTCTGCGGGGCGGACCTGCACCTGCTCTGGCCCCCGCCCTGTCTTGGAAGCCCCTCGTCGGCACGAGCAGTTCTCGCGTCGCGTTCGCCGTTGCTGCCCGGGTACAGCAGCCGCTCCAGGCTGTTGTTAGACGCGAGCTCGAGTGGGGGCCGTGCTGCCCCTCCCACGTGGCGGGCATCCCGAGACGGGGCCGTGCAGTCAGACGCGTCTCCTGTTACCAGTGCACAGACACTGCCGGTGTCACTGCGTCACCTCCGTCCTCGCTCCGGCAGGGTGAGTGGCAGTGCCCACCCACTGCTCCACTAAGTAGTCTAAACTTTTGATTTCTCCCAGCGTAACAGGGAGAAGGTGCAGTCGTGTTTCCTCCAGCTTCGTGCCAGGAGGCTGGCCTTCTGAGCTCCCGCTCTGCCCGCACCTCTCGTCCGTAGGAGTCCTCGGCAGGTCCCCAAACAGCCTTTTGTGCGGAAGGCAGTCTTTGCCCAGATTGTCACAGCCTTTTCAGTAATTGCCAGGGTGTGTGTGCTCCCAGAGACGGGGACAGAGATGGAGAGGGAGAAAGCGTGCCCCTGGGGCATGGTCACACCCCGATCCCATCTTCGCTGCTCCTTATCCTGAGAGATTTAGGGCACGGATGTGCCAAGTGTGTCCCAGCCACCTGGACCAGGACTCGAACTGTGGTTGGCCATGTGGTCTCAGCCCCCTTAACCACTAGACCACAGGGCCAGCCCTGAGTCCTGTTTATTACTGGTACAGCTCCTAGGTTGTCGTGTGCTAGATTGACACTGAGGTGTCCTGTGTGGATTTCAGCTCACAGACTCGGTGACCCCTAACCTGTGGGGCCTCACCCGTCCGCCTGCCGTCCTTCCGGGCACAAGGCCTGCTCTGAGCTGGGCACCCCAGCCCCCGGCTGTGGGCAGCTCGGTCCCCAGCAGCCCCTGGTGCTGGCTCTTTCTGCGGTGACCACCGCACGGGCAGGCAGGGAGGACCAGGCCAAGACGCACAGGCTGGTTCCTGGGCTTGGCCTCAGACCTGGCCATGGAGCTGTCGGAGCCTCGAGTGGGGAGGGTGGCTTTGACCGCCCCAGCCGGCAGTTGGGCAGCCCCGCTCCTGCCCCTCACGTGGCCCCGGCCTCCTCCCAGCGACCCAGACCCCAGACCCCACTCACACTCATGAAGCCATGGGCAGGGGAAGGAGCGACCTGTGGGGGGTAGGGATGCCCTGCGCGTGGCTAGACCTACTCTGACAGCAAGTCACACAGGGCAGGTGGCTGCCCCCCGGCAAGCTCTGTGACGAGGGACTGAGGCTCCCACAGCTCGGAGGAGCCAGAGCGGCCCCTGCCTGTGTGTGCTGGCCTGGAGCCAGCCTGCCCCACCCTGGCCTGCCTCCACAGGGGTCAGCCTGTGACCTTGGCCTCCTAGGGATTAGAGGTCAGCCCCATGACCTTGACCTCTTCTAAAGTCAGCTCCTGACCTCCGCCTCCCCAGAGGTCAGGAGTCAGCCCATGACCTAGGCCTTCTGGGGGTCAGGGTCACCCTGACGCGGCCAACCTAGGGACTGGCCTGTGAGCTCTGTGGTGCTTCAGGTCCGGCAGGCCCGGGAGTGTCCCAGCGACCGGCTTCGCGTCGTCTGACTTGACTTTCAGCAGACTGTTCCTGTCGCTAATTCAGAGCTCCGATGTTCAGCCGGCTCTAGCTCCCGGGTGTGCGGCCTTCTCGGAGGCGAGAAGGCCTGGCAGTGTGGCCGTCTAATGCCGACTGGCGGCCATGGCTGAGGCAGGGCCTCGCACCCACGCACCCGGCTCCACCCCACACGTCAGAGGGCTTGTCCTGAGCACGGCAGGTCGTCGCTCACGAGCCCACCCGTGTTCGATGCCGTAACTTTGGCGTGTGCCGCAGCGGGCCGTTCCCACCCTCGCGCCGTCCCAGCCGTTGTGCCTATTTCTTAATGCGGACAAAACCCTGAAGGTACGTAGAGACCCGAAGGCCCCTTTGCGACCCGTGGGTTGGACTTGTCCTGAACGCACTGGTGACACGTCTAAATGACATGTTTTCCGTGGCAGGGTATCCCTTCCCTGGAAGAGCCTGGGCCCTGGTTCCTCGAGGCATGTCTTCATGGGGCCAGGTCCCTGTCAGTGAGGCTGGGTCTTCCCGCCTCGCCTGGCCACCCATCGCCGTGGTGAACTTGGCCTGGCTGCTGTTTTCTGGCTGATCTGGGTCCCTGCCGTTTGCGATGACGGTGGTCCTCCCAGTGGGGGTTGAGACAGTCCTCCCACCGGTCCTGGGTAGCCTGGAGGAGGTGGCCAGGACTGGGACTCCTGTGGTCTGTTCCCTGAGTGCACAGAGGATGAGCTCTAGCCACGGCTGGAGCCAGAGGCCTTAACGCAGCTGCAGCGGCCCGGCCCGCCCCGCGGCAGAGCGTAGCCAGACTGCCCTGCTGGCGAGCTCCCGGCCACGCGGCCTCTCGCACCCTTACGCACAGGCTCCCACGCCCGGAGAGCCATCCCGTCAGCGCGTCAGGGACTGGGTGAGGAAGCGGCCCTGGCTGCTGAAGGGCATCGTGTGAGGCCACACCCGGCCACGAGCCGCAGGAGGACCAGGGGGCGCTCGCCGCCCACTCCGGGGCAGGATGTGCCGTGGACGGCAGTTCGTGCAATGCTGCGTTTTGCTCGTGGCGTCCTTCATAAAAGGGACTTTCTGTTCATGGGTGCTTTTCACAGCTCGAGTTTTCGGCGCTCATTTGCATATTTGCCAGGGTGCAGACTTGGGACGCTGCCGTGGCAGGGGCTGATCGGAGGCCAAGACCAGGGACGGAGTGCCCCCCACTCTCATGCCACAGAGAGCCTCAGTCTCCACCCCGTCCTTACCCAGAGACAGTGCCTACCCTGGACACTCGCTGTGCCTGGCACCTGTTCAGCAGGGGTATGGGTCATCAGGTTTGTGATCCTGCAGCCCCAGCTCTCCCGCCGTGGTTGGCCAGCCCCAGGTGGCTCTCCGCGCGTGGGTGCCCCGGCAGGGAGAGCAGTGCCCTGCTGGTCTTGGCCAAGACAAGGGCCTGGAGCAGCTGCCCAGCTCCGACGCCCGCAGCCCGGGACATAGCCTGTGCCCGTCCCCCACAGCCGCACCCTCAGCGTGGCTGTCGGCCAGCCATGACGAGCCCTCTTTTCTGCACACACACCGCCTGAGGCCTGCATCCTGGGCACAGGCAGCCCTTATGCTGGGCATACCCAGGGGAGGCCTGTTTGGGGTCCCCTGGGGCCTGGCGGGTGTGGATTCCACGGGAGTCAGCCGAGCTCGGCCCTCAGGTGCCGCTGTCTCCTGTTGTTCTAGAGATGACTTCCTGGCAGGGAGACAGACACCTGTGGGCTAGAATGGGTGCGTGCAGTCGGCTCGAGGCGTGTGGGAATCGCAGTTCCATTGTAGGAGACATTCCAAGGTTGTCCCTCAGCCCTGTGGGCAGGAGGAGTCCCTGTTCCAGGCCAGTTCAAGGTCGGGCTCACAGCCTTGAGTCGGATGTATGGTGCGCCAGAGTAACTGGAGGGCCAGACCTGGCCACGCAGAGTGCCTTTCCTGTACGGCGCCTTCCGGCCTCGGCCACTGCCCTAGGGTCAGGGCGTGGCTCTGAGGGTCCTGCCCTGGCTTGAGCCCTCAGCCCACGTCTCCGTACCTTCCTGCCCTGAGACTACGTCAGGGTGGAGGCCGTGCACCCCCCGTTTTGCTCGTCCTGGGCTTGACTTCGCCCTTCTAGGCCCCACAACCAGGTGCTGCTAGAACAGAGCTGGACTGAGCTGGGCCAGGGCAGCTGCTGGGGACTGGGCCAGGCACCTGGGGGACACGTCCCGCCCGCCGCTCCTTCCTGGCTTGCCACCAGGCCCAGTCATCCTGCTTCGGGGTAAAGGCATCACAGTGACAGCCCGCCGGTAGGCTGTGTGGGCTCGCCGAGGCCTGCACCAGCCTCAGTTGGCTGTGACCCACGCACGAGGGTGGACTATGAGGATGCACAGAGGGTCACAATCGGGCAGGGTCCAGGGAAGCCTGGGCCACGGCCGAACAAAGGCTCGGCCTGAGGGAGGACCCAGCCGTGCTGGGAACAGAACGAGCGGCCGTGGCTTGCTCCACACTCTCCCAGCCACCAGGCCTAAGGTAGGGGTGGCGCGGTGGTGACGGGACAGCGGCCTCTGGTGGAGGAGCTGGAGCAGTAGTGCAGGGGCTGGGGCGCGGGAGCCCGAGACACCGTGAGGAAGGGCGTGACCGGTCCAGACTGTCCCTCGGCCTCCTGAGTGTCAACAATATAAGCAAGGAATTCTCCCCTCTCGGGCTGTCACAGGGTGCTCGGGACCTGTTTCCTTAGACAGGAAAGGACAGAGGTTCGGGTGGCAGCTCTGTGGCTGCGTGGCCCATGGGAAGGGCCACGGGACAGTGAGGTGGCCATGGGATGCTGGTGCTGGAGACATGTGGGAAGGGCTGGGTCTCGGCTGGGTCCCCTGCATGGTCTGCCAGAGCTTGGGTCAGGGCGCCTTGACAGCCCGTGGGCCAGGGTGACCATAGGCTGGCAGCAGGGCCACGCCCTCACCCTCACCCTCTCCCAGAACAGAACAGACCCGGGAACCGGGCCATCTGGAGTCCCCCTGGAGACACAGCCTGGCCTCGGCACCAGGCCACAGCACCCCAGATGAGGTGGAGCCAGCGAGTCTGGAGTGTGGAAAGCGGCCGTCCACGGGAGGGGCCCATAGCTCACGGGGGGGGGGGGGGGGGGGGGGGGAGCAGGGACAAAAAGGCACAGACAGCCCGCGGGCCCAGAGATAGTCACGGCCTCGCGTAGACCGAGCTGCGGCATGGCGAGAGCTCAGGACTGAGGTCAGGACACGTGTCTAAGGGGGAGGCCGACCAGGCCCAGGAGACAGCCACCTGCCGTGAGTCTCAGTGGACCTTGAGAGACCACGGCGTGTCCACGCTTCCCCGCGGTGGCAGCCCTGGGGTACAGCACCCACAGACCTGTCTGCTCAGACTGATGGCCCTCTGCCCGCCGACCTGCACCTCCACACAGCACCCTGGGCCAAGCTCGTGGCTAGGCGGCGTCTGCCGGGCTGAAAGGCGTCTTCACGTCCTGGAGAAGTGACGGCTCTTCCTTGGCTGGCTGCTCGCTCAGCCCTCCTGCTGCCTCCGTGGCAGCCATGTCCCGGGTCTATGTTCCCGAAAGCGTCTCACATGGAGAGGGCCCTGCAGGCAGGGATGGGGCACCCTCCGACCGCAGAGCCCGAACTGCCCCACTGACTCCCTGTAGGCATCAGCCACCTCCGCACTCCCTGCTTTCTCCCTGGAGTTCGACCTGGGCTGCGAAGGAGGGGTGGGCGCACACCCGGCCTCGCCACCACTCGGAGGTACCTCGAGTGTAGCCTGGCCCAGCTGGGCCCCTCCACTGCGGGCTCCCAGTGCTGTACCTGGGGAGTGGCCGGCAGTTCTGCTGGGTCTGGGTGGGCAGCGCGGACCCCCCAGAAGCCCCAGAACTGGTGGTTCTGCCTGGCAGCTCCCTGGGAGGACTGAGCCGGGGGGATGCCAGTGCCACCCCAGCGTCTGCCCAGCTCCAGGCTGGCTGCCCCAAGGCCCTGCCCCATTCCTGGCTGCCTAGGGGCTTGGTGGTCAGCTTGTGTGGCCTTCTCTTTCGTGTCCTCACTCAGGTCTGCCAGACCAGTGCACCCCGAACCCCTGCACCAAGGTGGGCACCCAGGCCTGCCAGGACCTCATGGGCAACTTCTTCTGCCTGTGCAAGGCCGGCTGGAAGGGCCGGCTCTGCGACACAGGTGAGGCTGGGACCTGGGAGAGCCTCCCTCCCTGACCTCGGACCCCCCGGCCCCCTCTGTCCCCCCAGGAGCATGTGCTGGCCATACAGCCAGAGGCTCCTCAGAGGAGGGGAGCAGCTGGGGGTGGGTGGGAGACCTGCACCACCTGGTTAAAGGGGTAATGTCACCCCTGACCTCCCCGAGGAACCCACAGGCTGGGTCCCAACCCCCAGCTCTGGTGGTGGCCCTGCCCTGGCCACATGGGCCCAGTGGGCGTGAGGCTCTGGCCATGAGTTTGGTCATCTCCCTCGCCCTCCCGTGCACCCTTGGGTGGGCAGAGCTGAACCCAGTGGGTTGCCAGCACGCCGGTGCCTGCCTGCTGCTCCCTGGCTGCGGGACCCGTGGCGGGCGGCGTGAGTGCAGGTCCTGCTCTCTGCCAGATGTCGACGAGTGCAGCCAGCACAGCGGGGGCTGCAGCCAGGTGTGCCACAACCAGCCGGGCAGCTTCCACTGCAGCTGCTACAGCGGCTTCGCGCTCGCCCCTGATGGCCGGGCCTGCCGAGGTAAGGCTGCATCCCGCCCTTCCCTCCCACCGTGGTCGGCCCCAGGGCCTTCCCTCAGACCTGCAGATGCAAGCCGGGCCTGCATGGCCATGGGAACTGCCCAGCACTCCCCGGGCCGGGGCCTGCTTCTGCTTCGGGGGCTGCGACACCTCCAGTCCTGTGGCCCACGGCAGAGCCTGGGCTCGAGGGCGTGGGAGGCCCTGAGGACAGCCCCGAGAGTCACTGGAGTTGTGTGCGCCTGCCCTGGCCCAGGCGTGCCGTGGCTGCAGAAGGGTGCCCCCCACCTTTGCAGGGCTAGGCAAGACTGGGCCTTCTGGTCCCCGCTTTGCAGAAACAGCTTCCAGTTTTGTCATCTGCTATTCTCAGCCCCGATGACTCGGTTGTGTCCAAATGCCGCAGTGTCCCCTTCCAGTCTGCCCTTGCCCTGATCTCAGGGCCCCCTCCCCTCGCACCCTCCCTTGTCACGCCCACCCGGCCAGAAAGCCCGTGAAGACCCCCTGGCTCTTGGGTGTCCGAGGCGTCTGAGTGCAGGCCTGCTGCTGTGAGGTGTGTTCCTGCTGGGTTTGCCCCAAGCAGGCTCCTGGCGCACAGGAGAACACACATGTCCCCGGACTGTGCAATCCTGCAGCAGAAACCGGGTACTTGAGACGTGTGGGCAGTTCACTGTGGGTGGGACCTTGCTCCGGATGGCCCCAGGGCTGGCCAGGTGGGGTGGTTCTTCTCGGTCCACGGGCAGTCATGGTTATTCCAGAAGCCGTCCAGCCAGGGCTCGGCCCACGTGGCCCAGCAGTGCCCGTCCAGCCGTGGCATCTATCGGTTTTCTCAATCAGGCCCTTGGTCAGAAATGCCCTCATGCACCCTGGGCCTGGAGCTGGGGGTCGGGCGAGGGAGGGCGGGCGGTGTGTGACCCCGTGGAGCAGACGCCAGCCCCTCCCCCTCCAGCCGGGCTAGTCCCACTGACTGTGGGCCGGCCTTCCTTGCCGATTTCCCGCAGACGTGGACGAGTGTACAGACCCGGGCACCTGCGGGGCAGCGCGCTGCCAGAACCTGCCCGGCTCCTACTCCTGCATCTGTGAGGAGGGCTACGCCTACAGCTCCCAGGAGAAGGCCTGCAGAGGTGCGCCCCGCCCCGCCCTGCCCCGCGCAGTGCCTCCCCACCCGCCCCGCCCTGCCCCAGCAGCTCCCATTCTTAGGACCATAGGGTCTCAGGAACAGCCTAGGCTCGGTGCAGAGGCCGCTGGCAACGTGTGGTCTGGAAAGCAGACGCTGCCTGGAGGACGATCTGTGCCCCACTCAGAGGACCCCAAAACAGCCCGCACACAGTGCCTGCCATGGCTGGTGCTTCTACACACGTGTGTACACGCATGCATTCGTATTGCACATGCACAGGGCCTGCACAGGCCGGGGGCGTTGCTGGGGTGCAGACTCTGGAGTGCGCTGAAGAGCAGCAGAGGGCCTTCTAGGAAGACCTCACAGGCCTAGGCGGCCTCACACTCAGCCCGAGGGTCTTCCTTTCCGTTGTGCAGGACACACCTGCCGGTCCTAGACCCAGAGCCCTAGCGGGGGCAGCCAAAGCAGGGCCTTGCCACACACTCTGCTCCAGCCCTCCCTGGTGCCTACCGTACAGACCAGGCTGGGCGTTGGCCTGTCCAAGGGGCTGTCCCTGCAGCCCCTGCCTCCAGAGGGTGGACAGGGGAGTCCAGCTGGCGGGGTGGCCAGGGCTGTGGGTCTGGGCGCCCACACTCACCGCCGTGTCCCTGTGGTCCAGATGTGGACGAGTGTCAGCAGGGCCGCTGTGAGCAGACCTGTGTCAACTCCCCGGGCAGCTACACCTGCCACTGTGACGGGCAGGGGGGCCTCAAGCTGTCACAGGACATGGACACCTGTGAGGTAGGCCTGGGGCCGGGTGCACAGGGCCGGGCAGAGGTTTGGGTCCCAGTTTCTGCCCTGGCAGTCTCTGTGGTGCCTCCCTGCTTGCAGTCGGCCAGCCGGGGGCCCAGGGCGGCACAGGCTGCACCAGGAGGGCATGCTGTGTGTCTGCGTGGCCAGCCGGTCCCTGGGGCCTGCACAGGCCGGGCTTTGCTGGGGGGCGGACCTGGAGAGGTGAAGGGCAGCAGAGGGTCTTCTGGGAAAACCTCACGACCTGAGCAGGTCTGGGTCAGGCCGCCGTCCCTGCCAAGGCCCCAGGCACCAGCCCGCACGGCCCTCTGATCTTGGCTGTTTGCTCATCCGGGGTGTTCTCGGGCTGTGGGTCCTCTCTGGGCTCTTGGTCCACTCATCCTGGCAGCCTGAGCAGGCAGAGCTGCCCCCACTCCAGGCCCAAACTGTGGAGCCTTGTCTCTTGGGGGGGTCAGCTCGCACGGCGTGGCTCGTCCTCCCGCCTGCCGCCGAGAGCACGGCATGTGGGTCAGCAGCCCCGAGGCTGTCTGTTTTCACTCGAGTGTTCCCGTGTATGAAGTTGTGTTTAGATAAGAACAAGAAGGAAATGGGCGGGTGCGACAGACCCTGAGACACTCCATGCGACGTTGCGACCGACAGACACCTTCTCCCAGAGTCCCGATGAGGGCTGGGCCAAGGCTCTGGGGTGTAGGAGCGAGGGGCGAGGACATGAGGGGAAGACAGAGGGCCCCTGGTGACTGTCCCCCCAGGACATCCTGCAGTGTGTGCCTTTCAACACGGCCCGGAGCGCCAAGTCCCTGTACCTGGGCCGCATGTTCAGTGGGACCCCTGTGATCCGGCTGCGCTTCAAGAGGCTGCAGCCCACCAGGTGAGGGTGTGTCCGGGTCAAGCCCCGAGCACGCGGCACGGGAGCTGCCTGGGGCTTGTGGCTGGGTCCAGGCTGCCTGCGGTGGTGTCTGAATGCGCTGTTCCCCAGAGAAGCTGCCTCAGGGCTGCAGGACTGGCGGGGGCCACAGGGGCTTGCTGGGAGGGCTGGGCTGCCCTGACAGTCTCCGTGGTGCCTCCCTGCTCAGGGCCACCCGGCCTGGGGCCGCCTGTGTGGGCACACTGCTGCCCACACCGGTCTGTCCTCGGTGCCCACCCCAGGCTCGTGGCCGAGTTCGACTTCCGGACCTTCGACCCCGAAGGTGTCCTCTTCTTCGCTGGCGGCCATCAGCGTAGCACCTGGATCATGTTGGCCCTGCGGGCCGGCAGGCTGGAGCTGCAGCTGCGCTACCATGGCGTCGGCCGCGTCACCAGCAGTGGGCCGGTCATTAACCACGGCATGTGGCAGACGGTGAGTGCGGCAGCCTGACCCGCCAGCAGGGTCCCCACCTCACTACGTCCTGTGCTCCTTCAGTTGCCGTGTGTCCGAGTGTGGTCCCTCAGAACAGCTGCCAGCCTGGCCTCAGGGTCCTAGCCTCAGGGCCACCTTGCCACGTCTGGGGGCTGTTCTGTTTGTCACTCCAGAGCGAGGATGGAGGGCAGGGCCGCACGACACCACTCTGGAGCTCCCAAGGGCTGCTGCCTCCTGTGGCGTCCCCTGGGTCCTTGTGGCCATTCTGCCAGGCTCACAGCACCTAGCGTGGCCATCGGGAATGGGCCCACAACCACCTGCCACCGCACTTGGGTCCCTGCCCGAACCGCTGCAGAGGGCATGCTGAGAGAGAAGCGGGGAGGTGCCCTGCCCTCCAGGCGCAGGGTGGGGTGGGACGCCCTGCCTCTGCACACCCATGCCTGTGGGCATTTTTGCTTGTCCCCACTGGCCCATAATGTCCGATCTTTTGCTGGCCTCTTAATGGGCAAGGCTCATAGGTGACAGGGCTGCTCAGAGGGAGGAGCGAGTGGGCTCTCCCACAGCCCCCTACCCAGACGTGAGTGGCCTCCCAGCCTCCTGTCCTTGGCCAGTCCCACCTGCCAACCACACCCTGCCTCTGACACACACCTCCTTTTTTTAAGAAAAAGATTTTTGCTATAGGGTTCATGTGCTCACTGGAGAGACAGAGAGAAAGTGGGAAATCATCCCCAAGGGGGATGGCCACACAACAGTCCCTTCTCCTCCATGTTCTTCTTGGGATTTGGGACACAAGTACACATACCTGGCATGAGTTTAAGCCACTGGATCTGGGACCCGAACCATGGTCAACTACGTGGGAGTCCAGTGATGGAACCACTATGCCACCTGCTGGCCCTGCCTCTGCCCCTCTCTGACCCGAGCACCTACAGCAGGTGTCCGAGTGGGCAGGGAGAGAATGCTTGGCGGGTACAATGACCACTCGAAAGGGTCCTGCCCAAACGTTCAGGCAGTCTCGCCGCTCAGCCGTGTCACTCTGTGGCCTGGTGACCTGCTAGTGTGCAGAAGTCCACCGTGTTCTGCCTTTAGCCTGCAGGACAGCGAGTGTGGGGGTGGGCGGTGTCCGAGGAGGCTGGCCGAGGCCGAGTGGCGTGAGGGCCAGGGTTAGGGTTCTGGGGGCCCTGAGGGGCCGGGGGAGCCTGCCAGTCTTCCCTTGCACAGGGACTGGTCCTGAGCCCCTTGGGCTGGCCCAGGGCCTGGTGGGAGTCAGCCTTGTCCATCAGTTGGGCCGTCGGTTCGGCGGCCACAACCCCTCGGCACCTCTCTGCTCGTGACTAAGCTGACCCCTCTGGGGAGAAGCCTAGGCCCCTTCTGACAGTGAGGAGTACCCTCCAAGGCGCAGGGCGGACTGACCGGACCAGCCTCCCGTGTGAGCTGAGCTGTGTCCACACTGCAGGCGGGGCTGGGAGTGCTGTTCTCAGAATTGGGGCTCACGCTCGAGCACGGGGGTCAGCCCCCCAGGGAGGGCGGGGTCTGAGGTGCAGCAGGCCTGTCTGTCTGGTCCAGTGCCCTGCAGCCTCTTCCTCGGCGCGGTCCCAGGCCATCCACCAGCTCAGAGCGCACCGTCGGCCCCACAGCCTGGAGTGTCCAGGACAGATGTCTGGTCCCCTCGAGGGCACAGAGGCAGGGCCCTTGAGAGGGATGTGCTGGAGAAAGTGCCAGGGAAGAGGTCGACGTGCAGGTGTGGGAAGGAGACAGCCCGAGGTGTGAACTCCGGCCCCTGAGGAAGCCGACAGACTCCAGAGCTGTGCTGGCTTGGGCTGGGGTGGGAAGGCCAGTGGGGTGTGAAGGGGCGGAGAGGGAAGGGCCAGCGCAGAGTGGGATGGCGGCGTTGCCTCCTCCCGTGGCCCCAGGCCGGGAGTCGTCCACGTGGCTGTGGAACTCTCACCGGAAGCTGGTCTGTTGTGCCCAGCGTGTTGGCACTCAGGCAGTCGGCAGAGCAGCTTGTGTGAGGAAGAGTCGCAGCTGTTTCTCCGCCGAGCCCTTCCAACACTGTGCCCGTATGCTGTTGGGGAAGATGGCTCCCGGCCGGAGCAGGGACGTGGAAGTGCTGGCAGGAGCCCAGTCTGGGAGTGACACACTTAGAGGCTGAAGATGGCGTGGCAGAGCGAGGAGAGAGCTGTCCACGTGACAACGCGGTGGTCTCCCAGCGCAGCCAGGCAGGCGGGCTGGGCGGGAAGGAGAAAGCCAGGAGGGGTCCCCGTGGGGTGCAGACCAGGGGCCGAGTGCTCCCCTGGGGGTTTGCGGTACAGCGGTCACAGCCACGCAGCGAGGGTGTGGGTGCTGTGAGCAGGACAGCGGAGCTGAGAGGACCCGGGTCTCCACCTGGCCCATGCCCACACATTTACTGGGGAAGATTCCCCAAGCCACGTTTTACAAGCGTCTCTGTGTTTTGCAATAAGAAACGCTTTAATGTTGGAGCTGCTTCCAGGCATCTGATGTGGTCTAGCTTTGGCCCAGACGCAGCGCCTGCGTGTGTTTGGAGGGTCCCCAGCTGCCCCTCAGGCCAGAGGACACTGAGGACCTTGCTCAGAACAGGAGCAGTGCCGTCATCTCGTTGTGGGCTCACTTGACTGAGGACATTTGGGTCGGAGCAGGTGCGCGTTGCTGGAGTGAGCACCGGTCTTGTGCACTTGAGTCTGCGCGCCACTCCCAGCCTCTGCCCGCACAGCAGTGGGACGCGGGTGTGTCACCTCAGTGCACTCTGCCGCTGCTTTTCCCTCTCTGGCCTTTCCTCTCCACGGCCCTTCCCTCTCCGTGGCCCTTTCCTCTCCAGCCCTTCACTCTCTGTGGCCCTTCCCTCTCCGTGGCCCTTCCCTTTCCCTTCCCTCTCCGTGGCCCTTTCTTCTCCAGCCCTTCCCTCTCCGTGGCCCTTCCCTCTCTGTGGCACTTCCCTCTCCGTGGCCCTTCCCTCTCCATGGCCCTCCCCTCTCCGGCCCTTCCCTCTCCAGCCCTTCCCTCTCCGGCCCTTCCCTCTCCGTGGCCCTTCCCTCTCCGTGGCCCTCCCCTCTCCGTGGCCCTTCCCTCTCCGTGGCCCTTCCCTCTCCAGCCTTTCCCTCTCCGGCCCTTCCCTCTCCATGGCCCTTCCCTCTCTGTGGCCCTTCCCTCTCCATGGCCCTTCCCTCTCCCTGGCTTCTAGATCAGCCCTGCAGACAGCCCTATGAGGTGACAAGGTGGCCACAGGGGAGCCTGTCCTGCCTCCTGCCTCACATGTGCACTGGGCATGAAACACAATGCCCTCAGGTGACATGAACATGGTCCCCTAGGCTGGGCTCTCCTGGACACAAGTGACATCATGTGGCCCCTGGGTTAGGGACTCCAGGACCTGGGTGACATCATGTGCCCCTGGGTTAGGGACTCCTGGATATGGGTGACATCGTGTGTCCCTGGGCTGGGGCCTCCGGGACACGGCTGGCCAGACCTGGCGCGGGAGGGATCCCAGGAGGGGTGGCACACCGCGGCCCTCACGCTGTGTTCCCAGATCTCAGTGGAGGAGCTGGAGCACAGCCTGGTCATCAAGGTCAACAAGGACGCCGTCATGAAAATCGCGGTGGCCGGAGACCTGTTCCAGCGGCACCGAGGGCTGTACCACCTGGACCTGACCGTGGGGGGCATCCCCTTCCAGGACAAGGACCTCATCCAGCCCGTGAGTACCCATCAGGGCGCAGTGCGGGAGCCCGAGGCTGCCCCGAGCAGGGTCACCCGTTGGCTGACGGAGGAGGCCGGGGCCCTGCAGTCCGGCCACAGGAGCGCAGCCGCCCTCGCCTCAGCCTCTCATCAAGACTCACGGAGCCACACCTGCGCGGATGAGGAAGCGTCTGCCTGGCAGGCATCAGACAAGGCGTGCTCTTATGAAGGGGCGGTCGGTGGTTCAGGGAACCTCTGGCAACACTGGGCTGTGAACCCTCAAGGTGTCCACAGAGAGAACCCTCCCAGGGAGGTCAGTGTCGGCCATTCTTAAAGTCCTGCCTTATCCCAGCCCCTCCCCACCAAACTGCGACCTCGTCTGCGTCCCTCGTCACCCAGCAGTGCCGGACCCCGGTGTTGGGTTGTGGTGACCACACCACAGCCGGAGGGCGTAGGGGTCGTGGCCTCACCACAGCCAGAGGGCGTAGGGGTCGTGGCCTCACCACAGCCAGAGGGCGTAGGGGTTGTGGCCTCACCACAGCCGGAGGGCGTACGGGTCGTGGCCTCACCACAGCTGGAGGGCGTAGGGGTTGTGGCCTCACCACAGCCGGAGGGCATAGGAGTTGTGGCCTCACCACAGCCGGAGGGCGTAGGGGTTGTGTCCTCACCACCGCCGAGGACGTAGGAGTCATGGCCTCACCACGGCCAGAAGGTGTAGAGGTCGTGGCCTCACCACTGCTGGAGGGCATAGGTGTCTCTGCCAGGCTGATCACCTAGCGCGAGGTTCTGCCCTGCAGGGGCACGAGGAGGGATGTTCTCGCCGCTTGGCCTCAGACCTTCCTCCTGGGCGACAGTCCCCTGGGGATGGCATGTCGCTCACCCTCTGTGGCTCACGGACAAAGCCATGAGAGTAGCAAACGTCCGGGGCGCTGGGGGCAGTGTGGGCCTAGACTCCCTCTGTGCGTGGGGCCCAGGCCTGGGACGAAGGCAGGTCCAGCTCTGGTGTGGGCACCCTCCGACCTCTCCCCGCTGGGCCAGCACACCACCTCAGTGTGACTGGTGGGGAGACCCGAGGCAGACACAGGGTGCTTTAGCCCCGGGACACTCCCCTTGCAGACGTGGGGTGGTGCGGAGCTCCGTTCTGCGCATGAAGTCAGGACTCGCCCACATGTGACTGATGGCCGGGGTCTGGAACCCTGTACCGTAGCCCCGAGAGGCCACTGGGGCGCCTGTCTTCCCAGATAAACCCCCGCCTGGACGGCTGTGTGCGGAGCTGGAACTGGCTAAACGGCGAAGACACCACCATCCAGGAGACGGTGAGGGTGAACCCGAAGATGCAGTGCTTCTCCGCGGCGGAGAGGGGTTCCTTCTACCCCGGCCACGGGTTTGCCTTCTACAGCCTCGAGTACAGTGAGTTCGGCTCCTCCCCCGGTGGTGTGGTCAGCTTCTCTTCTGGGTGACGGCAGTGGGTCAGTGAGGCCCCTCATGGCCCTGGGCAGGCGCAGCAGTGCAGAGGGACGCGGAGGGCAGCCACTCTGGTCTCACCCAGCCTGGGGCGGTCTGTGGGAGAAAACGTCAGAAACCTGTGAGAAGCTGGGCCACCTCGCAGCCCAGTGCAGGCTGGCGGGGCCCGGGTCCTCTCAGAAAGGCCAGGGCAGGACAGACGTGAGACTTGTCTCTCCCGACAGCCACTCTGAGGGTTTGTGTGGCAGCTCCCAGTGGCTCCGTGAGGGGTGGGAGGGGACGTGGCACAGCAGCAGAGGAGGCCTTCTGGGTACCACGAGCAGCCGTCCACCCGGCAGCGCCCTGGACACCGGGCTCTCAAAGCCCTTGGGGCTGTGTGGTCAGAGCTCAGGGCATGCCTCCCTATGTTAGGGAAGAAATCATGATGCAGCGGCAGCTGGAGCTGGTGTGACCCCCACAGTAGCATGGTGGCCGCAGAGTGGGGTCTGGCGTGGCCTGGCCTGCCTCAGACACCTACCCCTGGGGCGGGGTGGTGCAGGCTGGGTCTCCCTCTGCCATTCCAAAGGTGGCA
The DNA here is from genome assembly GCA_026018925.1 of Tupaia tana. Classification (NCBI taxonomy): domain Eukaryota; kingdom Metazoa; phylum Chordata; class Mammalia; order Scandentia; family Tupaiidae; genus Tupaia; species Tupaia tana. Next base: position 97,819,022 of record JAKSZU010000005.1, read on the forward strand.
AAGACAGGGTGGTGGGTCCTGGGAGGCCATGGCTGGGAGCAGGGGTCAGGCCCAGCCACCTCCCAACTGCATAAAGAGAGCCCGTCATTTCCTAAGCAGAAGACACCCTCTTTCCTCTCGTAACCACTTGGTGAAAACCCATAGTGAATGCAAATGATGGGAATAGGCTGGTAAACACGCGCGGACAGGAGGGGGGCAGTCAGTGTTCCAGACCGCGGCCACCAGGTGTCAGGGACACAAGTCAGCACTGCTGAGACCCTCGTGGCAGGCAGCACCCAGCTCAGGCCCTTGGCCTGGGCTGCCGTGGTCTCCTGCCCCTCCTTTAGCTGTGAGCTGTGCTCGCCCAGGCCACTGCAAGGCCCTCCACCTCCCCCTCTGCCGCACCTGTGCACGCTGGTGCTCTGGATCTGGGGGATCTTAGAGAGCATCTGGCCCCACATACTCTGGCAGGCGTCTCTTTACTGCAAATAAGACCCCGGAGCCCACCCGGGAAGCACGAGTCCAGACCTCTCGCCTCCCCAGCTGCTCAGTGGTCCCCACTGCTGTTTCTCTGGCCTGTGGCCGCTGTGCATGCTGTCTGCTCCTGCACTGTCTGCCAGGTGGCCGCGTGTAGCTACATGGCCCTGATCTGGGCCTCTGCCCAGCTGTGCCCACCCTGTCCACATTCCCATCCTCCAGAGTCCATCTGGTCCTGGGGCCTCTCTTCCTGAACCCCGAGCTTTGATGCCGGGCACCCGCACGCCCTCTGCTCCCGTGGGAGGTGGGCCGGGCACCTACATGCCCTCTGCTCCCGTGGAGGTGGACCGGGCACCCGCACACCCTCTGCTCCTGTGGGAGGTGAGCCATACCCTCCTCCCTCACAACCCAGGATGTGGGCCTGCCCCTTGCCTTCTCATCTCCCTTCGGTAGGGGCCATGTCACCAAGGACTTCTTGTTAAGGAGCCTTTCACGTTTAATTACACACTTAGGGCGTGGCCACTTGCTCCTTGACTCTTGGCACACGTAGCCGGAACACGGCTGTAGCGTGGAATAGCTCCTTCTCTTTCCACGTCTTTACAGATGTTGCTCCGCTGTAGACGTGGCCGGTGTAGGTCTAATGACCAGGTCACCGCGTCTGTACTTGACTGTAAGTCACAAGGTAGCCGCGTGATGTCCGCACCTGTGTGCTGCCGGGGACCTTCTGCTGTGCACTGCTGTCCCTCACGGGCCGACAAGGCCCCTCTCGCAGAGCAGATGCTTTCAGCCCGCCTCAGGGTCAGGGAGCCTGTGTGCTGGGTGGCTGCAGGTCCTCTCCGCTCCTTACTGAGAAAACCACCGCGGAGGGTCATGGCCCTGCAGGGAACTCCGTGTCACAGGAGATGTGACCTCTTCCTTGCCGGCACAGAGGCGCGTCTTCTGTCCCAGCCGCTTCTCAGGTTCCGCGCGCAGTCAACCCAGCACTTCGGACAGAACCGTACGGGGCAGGGCTAGCTACAGCTTGGACTCGAGGAGTGTGTGGTCGGGCGGGTAGGCGGGCACACCGTGATGGTTACCCACGGTTACCCTCTCTCGGCATTGGCTCACAGGGAGGGCCGTGGGTGCACGACGGCGGGTCTTTGCTGGCTGGTGTCATTTTGACCGAATGCAACTGCCTGTTAGGGTCCTGACATGCCAGGTGGAACAGCAGAGACCTGGCAGGGGGACGTTTGCTCCGGCCTCTCTGAGCATAGTGGAAGGGAGGGGAGCGTGAGCAGTTGTTGGAAGAGCCAGAGCCAGCCCTTCCCATAAGTACGAGGCGCTTCAACGTTCGCGGAAAGTGAGATTCATGCACAGGTTTATTTTTTCTTTTTCTGGAGAGGTTTTTGCTATAAGGCGCGTGCGCTCGCCAGGAAGAGAGAGAGAGACAGAGAGATAGAAAGCGAGAAATCACCCCCCAGGGGGGATGGTCACGCCGCAATCTCTTCTCCTCCATTCTCCTCTCGGGATCTTGGGCACACACGCACACGCGCTCAGCGTAAGTTTTAAGCCACCGGGTCTGGGACGCGAACCGCGGTTGACTACATGGGAATCCAGCGACATAGTCATTACGCTAACTGTTGGTCCCCACAGGTTTATATTGGTGCAAAAAAAAAACCCAAAAAAACAAAAAAACACACTTGAAACCCTTCGCAGTTTCCACAATACGTGTTTCCATTAGCTTTGCAAACAGCTTTTCTTTGTGGCAGAGTGTGTGCACACTCAGCTGACAGTGAGCACTGTCCCTGGGGTCTGGCCACATCTCGGTCCCTGCCTTGGTGCTCCAGGCAGTTGGACGCCGGGCCCTCAGGGATGCATCTGGCATGCTCGGGGCCAACTAGTCGAGCATGTCTGCCCCAGAGCAGCCTCCACTCCGCAGCTCTCGTGCACGCCCTCAGCGCACTCCTCTAACACACGCAGGTACAGGTGGCCGCGCGTGCAAGGCTGCTGCCCTAGCTCTGGGCCTGCAGCACGGGCCGCTCTGCATGTGGACTGCGCGTGGTCCACTGCGCATTTGCACTCTCACAGCTCTGACCTCGTGGTGCCCGTCACTGCAGGGGCGGGCAGGGCTCGTGGCCGCAGCACATCTCAGACAGCAGCGGCCTCGAGCTCCTGCAGCAAGAGGAAGTCGGCGGGAGCGAAGGCCGCCTGGCAGCCCTCGGGCGGGTGGAGTGGGCTGTCATCCCCGCTGGGCCACCGGGGCGCTAGTGTAGCTGGAGGATGCAGCCTCGCGCCGTGGGCCAGGCGACACACGTTGGCATTTCCCGTCTCCCCGGCGAGGACAGCTCACTGAGCGGGTTTGCGGCCGCTCCACCATCTTCAGAGTCAGCCGTGCCCAGGCCGGCCACGCTCCCAGCACACACTCCTGCCGCCATCGCGCCTCCTTGTGATATGCACTCTTCTCATCGCAGTGGGGCAGTCGCTGGACGAGGGTACCAACACGACCTGGGAGGTAACGGTGGTGGCTCGCATCCGCCCCGCCGCCGACACGGGCGTGCTGTTGGCACTGGTGCGTGGCCAGGCCGTGCCCCTGTCTGTGGCTCTGGTCGACTACCACTCCACCAAGAAGCTCAAAAAGCAGGTATGTCCGCCCCGCCCTGCCCCGCCCCTCCCAGCCCAGGACCCCTCCTGGGGCGGCGCAGGCCCGTCCTCTGAAGGCAGGCCAGCGCGACCTGGCACAGGCTGCCCCTCCCGTCTCCAGGCATAGCTGAAGCTGTCCCGGCCAAGGTGGCCCGTGCCGCACAGCAGGGTCTGAGACAGTAGCCCAGGGCGCAGCAGCCATGGGCGTGCCTGTCGGAGCTCCCTGGCACCTGGATGAACAGGTCCGGGACGGTTGGAGGTCGTTGCGTGCGTTTAAGTCCAGTGACTTCCCTGCAGACTTGGGTCTCGGTCTCCCCTAAGGTCGGATCTGCTGACACCGGCCTCTCACAGCACTGTCCCCGAGTGACAGGGCTGAGCTGTGTTCAGCCGCCCCAGACACACCCTTCCTTGACCATCCTCACCGCCCTGACCGTCTCCCCCATGCCCACAGACAGTTGCTCCCCAGCGAAGGCCCACCCGCTGCCTCCGAGCGCCCAGCACTGATACGCTGAGGTCTCAGGAGCCCAGCTGGCCACCCGGGTAGGGGCCGTGGGGGCAGAGGGCCTCTGCTTTGTCAGCGCCAACCCCATCCCATGGGAGCTCCACATTGGTGTCCCTGACACCGACTCGCTGGTCACCTCCAGGCCAGTTCAGCTGGGTGAGCTTCCACAGTGAGCACCCACACGCCTCTTCCTGTCACCTCACAGGCCAGCCCTTACTCTGCACATAGGGTTGCAGAGGCTCCCAGTGTCCCGGGCTCCCAGGCTGTCAACAGGGTGAGGGACGCCCAGGGTCTGTGGGCGGCTGTAGGCCTGGGAGGACTGTGGCCTGGTGTCCTCTCAGCTGGTGGTCCTGGCGGTGGAGAGCGAGGCCCTGGTGCTGATGGAAATCAAGGCGTGTGACCGGGAGGAGCACGTGGTCGTCGCCTCCCTGAAGGAGGGCCAGGCCACCCTGCAGGTGGACGGCACCAGGGGCCAGAGCGAGGTGAGCGCCGTCCGGCTGCGGGAGCGGCTGGCCGTGCTCAGGATGCACCTGCAGGACTCCGTGCTCACCTTCGCCGGGGGATTGCCAGGTAGGCCCTGTGCTGCCCAGCCCGGTCCAGCCTGGACAGAGGCTACACCCACGACGTCTGTGGCCGCTGGGTGCCTCTGCAGCTGTGGAGCCAGGTGTCGGCCTCGAGTCCCCACCTCTGCCTCTAGGAGGGCCAACCCACTGGGGAGTCAGACCCAGGCCCAGAGGAGGGGGCAGGCTCGCCGAGTCTTGCCGTCTATTTCTGGGGCTGGTAGCAGACAGGTGGCCACCAGCCCCTCCCCTGTCCAGCAGGGATGTCAGCGTCATCCGCTGGCTCCACAGACTGGCAGAGGGACCAGGGTCTGGTTGAATCAGAGTGCCTGACCCGGCACAGCCTGGGGATGGTCAAAGGCAGGGCAGAGCCGGGCCGTTCTGTCCTCGCCTGCCCTCAGCACAGCGCGGTGTCCCCTTGCTGTGAGCAGCAAGCCTCTGACTTGGTCCCAGACATGAGTGCCCTTTGGTTCTAAAAGTATTATGGCGTGCATGCCGGCAGGCCATGCAGGGCCAGGGTGTCTGCTGGGCCTGCTGGGTCAAGGGTCGCGGCCAGAGGGGAAGGTGATGCTCCGGGGGGCAGGACAGAAAGGCCTTCAGGCTGCACGCTGGCTCAGCACTGCTGCAGGAGGGCGGGTGCGGCTCTCTGCCCGCTCGGCCGCTGAGCCGCCTCTCTTCTGCCCAGCAGACGTGCCGGTGACCGCGGCACCAGTAACGGCGTTCTACCGCGGCTGCATGACGCTGGAGGTCAACGGGCGCCCTCTGGATCTCGACGAGGCCACGTACAAGCACAGCGACATCACCTCCCACTCCTGCCCTCCACTGGGGCCTGCTGCGCCTTAGGCCAGCAGCTGTCACCGTCCCTGCAGAGCCAGCAGGGTGGCAGGGAGCCAGCGGCCAGCCCCGCACCAGCTCAGCCCCTGCAGATGCACTGAGCAGGCAGCTCCCCCGAGCTGCCCCCAGAGACCTGTCTTTGCCCTGTGACATATTTGTAAATAGAGGGACCGGTACTGGCCCCACACCCCTGAGCTGGGCACACGCGGGGACGGGCGTGGGGGCCTGTCTGGAGCAGAGCAGATGGAAGAAAATAGTTCTCTATTATTTTTATTACCAAATGCTTCTTTATGACTCTAAAATATGGAAATACAGTATTTACAGAAAACGTTTTATCTGTGTCGACCGTTACTGGCACTCAGGGTGAAGGCCAGTGGGCAGCTGGGCTGGGCTGGGCTGGTGCCGGAGGAGGGCTCCGGTGCGGGGGAGACCCCTCTTAGCCTGAGACAGGGAGGCACTGGGCAGGCACACCCCGCAGGCAGACCCCTGCCCTCGGTGGAGCACACCGTGCAGACCCCTGCCCTCGGTGGAGCACACCGTGCAGACCCCTGCCCTCGGTGGAGCACACCGTGCAGACCCCGGGCCTGGGCTGGCTGACAGGGCAGCAGGTGGGGGCTGGGCCAGGGCTGGGCCGACTGCTCAAGTGGCAGGTCCAGGAGGGCCGGCAGGGGTGCGTCTGTGGGGCGGGCAGCCACCAGCTATGCCACTGCCTGGGCCTGGGACGCCTGGAGACCCTGTGCTGCCCACCGAATGGTCGCGTGTGGCCTCAGGAGCCCAAGCTGTGTGGGCGCCTGACTGAACCTGCAGCACCCCGGGCGCCATGGGCCCCTTCACTCGGGGATGTCTGGAACACTCCCCTGGTGCTCTCGGGACAGAGAAGGACAGACGCTGCCTGGGCCCCACAGACATGCCACAGCGGCTGGCCTCCGGGGTGTTCTTGTACCTCGGTCTCTCCTGCGTCCGGGGAAGCCCAGGCCCTTTGTTTCCTGAGACTGCAAGAACTCGAACTCAGAGCTGAGGTGGTGACACATTCTCTACCAGGCCTGTCCCTGGTGTCGTGGCTGCTCTGGTGCCCTCCATGGGCCCGGACATGGGCCGGACAGGGACAGCCTCCGAGGTTCTGGCCAAGCGTGAGCAGTGCAGAGGGCCTGTGCTGTGGGGAGGGAGGGCAGGGAGGGGCAGGCCAGGGCAGGGGTGGGGACCTCCCTCTCTGGGGCACAGGGGCAGTCAGCGCTCTGACAGCCTGGGAAGGGCCCAGCCCTGCAGACCCCATGACAGAAGTCCTTCTGATGTAGGACCCCACGTGTTCCTAAACAAACAAGACTGACAGTCGGGTTTCAGAGTCGGGCCACCTTGAAGCCAGGACCCCTCCGTCACAGCCTCATTAGCAGACGGAGCACGCGCGCTGGGCAGGCCGCGATGCTGACCCATGTCACACACACGGCACCCAGACGCACACCCACTCACGCAGAGAGGACCCAGTGAGCACAGGGCAGGAGGCCCAGCAGCACGGGCCACACCAGCTGGCCTGCCACAGGACACCCACCCCCACTCCCGGAGGACGGGGCGGTCACAAACACCAGGAGGAGACCCCGGCCCCGACACACCCAGGAGCCCGGGCCAGCACACAGGGCTCGTCGGGGCGAGGCGGCCGCCGCGCGGGGAGACTGCAACCCCGTCCCTGCGCATCTGTGCCGGTGCCGAGAGCAGGGCGGGCCACGCTTCCCTCACGTGGGCAGTGAGCTCCGGACACGTGGCGTGCTCCCGGCATGATGCCCAGGGACCCCAGGCAGACCGTTTGTGCCCAGGAGCCCCATGGAGGCGAGGAGTGCAAAGGGAGCCAGGGGGCCGGCACGAGGGCCGCCCGTCGCGCTGTCACGCCGCACTCCTCAAGTTTGAGCACTTTTGTGTGCGTCAATCTTGTGACTGAGAAGTTTTGGCGACATTAGTGTTGTTACCTGGGAAACCGCTTCCCAGATGGCCCTGCCCCGACCTCCTGCCTGAGCCGGGCAGACGACGTGGCCCGTGGTCCCAGGTCCCGGGAGCCCCTCACCTACCTCCTGAGCATTTTCATTTCTGATCGGGCTGCCAGAGCACGGGGCGTGGGCGTGGCAGGTGGCAGGAGGGCGGCACTGCAGGGCCAAGGGCGCTTCGTGGGCAGTGTTCCTTGTGGCCATGAAGAGCGGGGCCCTTCCTCCATGGAGTCCCTGCCACAGTCTGAGGGGCCCCAGCGACGGCACCCTCCGAGACCTGAGTGCCACCTTAGGGTGGCAGTCCCCGATTTCCCAGCAGCACCTCTGGCTCTGGAGCGTCCCCGTCAGTGCGGGGGAGCCCATCCGCCCGTGGGGATCACACACCACGTGGCCTCTCGTGCCCGTCCCCTGAGTGCTGCATGTCCGAGGTTCCTCGCAGTCAGTGCTAGGCCTCCCTCCCCGTCCTGCGGTGGGCGGCAGCTCCCTCAGCCGTCCTCGGCCACCCCGCGTTGTCTCTACCCTGTGGCTCTCGCAAGTGGTGCCGCCCGTCGGGCCCCTTGGCAGGTGTAGAAATTGAGGCACGAGAAGGCCGCGTGTGTCTGAGGCAGCAGCCCTAGCAGACTCCAGCCTCCCCCAGCACGTGTGCCAGAACCACGGGGCATGCCGTCCCCTGGCCAGCTGGCCCTGCAGAGGCAGGAGCCAGAGAGCAGACGACCTAGCATCGCCCTGCGGTGTGGATGGGAAGGGCGCCAAGTGGAGTGGGGGGCTCCAAACCTCCCGGCTGCCCACCAGCCCCCAGCTCGGGCTCTGCACAGAGCTCAGAAGGCAGGGCGGCGGGGTGGGAGGCTGGCCAGCAGAACCCACCAGGACCATCCACTGTCCCTTAGCTCCAGGGGCCGGCTCTGGGGGTCAGAGGCCATGCCCAACGTGCCAGGACAGAGTCCAACCACGAGAACCCACGGGAGCTCGGTGCAGCCGGCGTGGTCAGGCACTCCCAGATCACGACGGCAGACAGGCGGCACCTGGGCTCGGGCCCTCCCTCCCGGGGCCCTTGAGCCCCTGCCCTGCAGCCAGGGCCACTAGTCCTCGCCGCTCACCGGAACGCGCCCTGTTGTCCAGCGTAGGGAAGACAGAGGCTGGCCGGAACCCTCACCACACCCCAGGACCCTCTCCCGACCCCTGCTCTTGGGCACGGCCCCTCCTTGGCGTGCTGGGACATCCTCGGTGTCACAGTTCATCGGTGCTGGCCACGTGTTGGTGTAGGAAGGGCAGCCAACTGCTGCCTGGGCCGTGGAGATCCTGGGTGGCCGCCGTCCCCACGCAAGGCACTGAGCAGACTGATGCCGCAAAAGTGGTGCCGTGAAACCGGGTATTCAAAAAGAGAAAAGCCGGCCAAATTCTGCCCCACCTCGAGCAGGTGGGTGAGCATGGGGGCTGGAGAGGGGACCGGGCCACTGCCGGGCTGTCTGGAGAAGGTCAGGGACGAGTGACCAGAAGTCCGTGGCTTGGAACACGGGCAGGTGGGGATGGACGGCCAGAAAGGCCCGGATGGAAGCCAGGACCCCAGAGCACCGTCACTGGGGCAGACCCGCAGCCAGTGCCCCACGCTCCTCAGCAGCGGCCATTCCTGGAGGAAGTCCCTAACGACAAGGGCCTAAGGCGAGCTCCCACCTGCTGCCCAGGCCCAGGCCCAGAACGCTGCCCTCTGCTCCCGCCTGAGCGGCCCTGGTGTAGACGGGCGTGTGCCGGCCGCCAACAGGGGGAGCTGGCGCCACGTCTTCCTCGCCGCCTGGGCCTCGCCCACCCCTCCCCAGCGCCCCAGCTCTCCCCTCCAGTGCGATACCTGCCCTAGGAAACACAGGCAGGAGGGACGAGGGACGGGAGAGTGCCTTTATTACCCCGCGATGTCTGGGGAGAAAGCGGCCCCCAGAGGCGCCTGGAGGAGCAGGCCTCACTGGGCCAGCAGCGCAACTGGGAGAGCGAGGTCCGCGGGGTGTGTCGGGGAGGGTCAGCAGTGCCTCTCCATCTGGTTCTCAGGGACCCTCCAAGGAGCGCCAGGTGGCATCTGGACGTCCTGCCACCAGCTTGGTCTGTCACTCGGGTACGATCTGATGCCCTCAGCCTCCCCTTACCTTGGGGTGCCTAGCAAGGCCTGCCAGGGGCCGAGTCACCCAGGGGCCATCAGGCGGGGGCCCCCAGGAGGGCAGGCTGTCCTTGCAGGCAGGGGGCAGCGTCCATGACTCCGGCATGGGGCACGCGGCAGCCGAGTGGCCTGAGTACCACAGGAAAGCCCAGGGCCACAACTCGCCACTTGGAACCTCAAGCCGGGTGGAAGGCAGTGCATGTCCTGGGCCAGGGAGGGCGGCAGCGCAAGTCACAGCCCTGCAGGCGGCTGGGCATTCCAGCAGAGCCTCTCACGGCAAGCAGGGGCGGAGAGCCCGTTTCCTGGCCCTTAGCAAGGACACAAGGGTGCAGGATGCGCCATGGCTTCCTGACCCTCAGCGGGGACCACGTGGCTGTCACCTGTGCAGACAAGAACTAGCCCGTGGTGGAAGGGGTGCACTCTGCCCTAAGTGGCGGCCGAACCCCTCCTGGAGCAGGCAGGACTCAGGGCTCTCAGCAGCATGCGTCTGGGGACTCTGGGCTCCACTCCCTCCCTGGTCCCAGTCACTCCTGGCCCCTCCTGGCCATGATGTGCCCAGATGGGAGGAGGGCAGACGCTCGGAACACTGGGCTCTCGGCTGTGAAAAAGCAAGTACTAGGGGTAGTTTTCAAACAACCCTGCACGTTTCCAATGCCCTGCGTCAGGGCGCGTAGGGCGGGGGCTTCTCTCCAGGGAGCAGACAGGCGGGAGGACAGAGCGCTGGGGCCTGGGGGTGCAGCCCGCAGCCGGAGGGCCGGGGCGGAGGCTGCCCGTCCTCGGACAGAGCCAGGTCCCTGCAGGGCTGCAATCAAGCGGAGGGGCTCGGTCAGCGGGGAGGCCCAGCCTGCTGCCGTCCAGCGCGAGCAGGCCCGAGCACCAGGGCGCGGGCTCCCGCCGGGGTCTTACCCGCACCTAGCTGAGGCCCAGCCGGAGGAGGTGCCCCCGGGCCAGGCTGGGGTGGAGCCGTGAGCTGGCTCAGGGGAAGGCAGCCAGGAAGGGGCCGCAGACCCACCTGGGCCTCAAGGCCCAGCCCCCGAAGTGGTGGCCGGGCCCCCTGGGCTCAGAGACCCTGCGCCTTTTGAGGACAAAACAGGAATGTCGGGATTCCCAGGGGCCTGTGGTGGCTACTCGTCGCAGCTGGGCTGGCCGCGGCCCCCGCTGTGGTCCCACGGGCCCCACAGCAGTACTGATGCAGCGTTTTCAGAGGCCAGTAACTTGTGATTCCATCAGCTTTGGGTGACTCGGTCCCCCCTCACATGGGAGGGTCTCACCCATTCCCTGAAGGCCTTAGAGAAAAAGAGTGAGGAGGAGGGAATTCTGCGCCAGACCTTCGGCCTTCGCTCGGCCGTGGACGCAGCCCTCCCAGCTCCGCCGGCCCTGCCGGCACACTTGCCGCCCAAGCCAGAGTCGGCCTGAAATACCTAGAGCCCTTCCTGGGCCGCTTCTCTCCACAGCCCGGACGCACATGGACACAGGCAAGAAGACTGTGTGATTTAAAACAATGCTGGGGAATAATAGCACCTATTTGAACTCAAACGAACTTCTGATCTTTCTCCAGCTGCCACCAGATCTCTAGTTTTCTTCCCTACTTTATGAGTTCAAACATTTCCTATTAAAATCCTTTGTCTGGGGTAAGCTATTTGAGTTCCTTGTAAATTCTGGCTGCCGATCCCGGGAGAGAAGCGTGATCTGCAAACACCCGCCGCTCCGTGGCTGTCTCCTCCCTCCCGCCCCCTCTTGGACAGGAGGGAGCTTGAGCCTAATGTCACCGCCTTGTCTATTTTAGTGTTGTCGTGTGTGCTTTCAAACAATATCTTATCTTTTTTCCATATGCTCTCTTTAAATAGTTTCATAGTTTTGGGCTTTATATTTAAGTCCCGAATCTGCTCTTTTTAAGGTTTTTGCCACAGGGCATGTGCATTCCCCCGGACAGAAATAATAAGAGGGAAAGTGAGAAATCACTCCCCAGAGAGATGGCCACGCCACGGTTCCTTCTCCTCCACTCTCTTCCTAAGTCTTTAATGTATTTTGAGTGGGTATATATCTATCTATCTATCTATATATATATATATATATATATATATATAGATAGATAGATAGATATAGATATATATATATATATAGAGAGAGAGAGAGAGAGGGGTCCAGTTTGATTCTTTTTTTGCATATCTGGTGTTTCAAGCACCATTCTTTGAAAAGACTGTCTTTTCCCCAATGAGTGATCTTGGGACTTTTGTAAAAAATCAATTGACAAAGAACTCAAACAGATCACCTGCCCAAAAAACAGTTTAAAAACGGGCAATCTGAGCAGACTTCCCGAAGGAAGTCTGAAACGAGCGGCTGAACAGTGAAAGCACGTGAGATGCTTGTGCTCACTAGCCGTGAGTGAGGCCGCGGTGAGGTGTCACCTAACCCAGTGCGGAACAGCAAGTGTGTCAGAGGCTGCGGGGAGAGGGAGCCCTTGGGCACGCAGACAGGAATGGGTCTGGTGGCCTCTGTGGAGACAGTATGGAGCTACCGTGTGGCCCAGCGGTCCCACTCCTATGGACAACGGGAAATCACTGTCAGAGACACGCACACTGGCACTGCTCACAGCCTGAGCCACGGAGTCCACGCAAGAGCCTGGCAACAGACGACTGGTTGGGAAAATACACCAAGGTGCCCACAACCACACCGCTGCCACGGGCGCGGTGAACCACCGCAAACCCCAGAGTGACCCGCCATGGTTGGAGTGATCCACTGCGAACCCCGGAGAGAGCCATCAGGGTCACAGTGAACCACCGCAAACCCCAGAGCGTCCCGCCATGGTCGGAGTGATCCACCACAAACCCTGGACCAAGCTGCCGCACCTCGTAGTGAACCCCCACGGACCCTGGAGTGTCCGTCACTTTTGGAGTGACCATAAAACCCAGAGTGAGCTGTCACAACTTGTGGTGAACCACTGCGAACCCAGAGCAATGTCACAGTCGGAGTGGACCTCCACTACCCTGGGTGACCCGCCATGGTCAGAGTGGACCACAACCCTGGGGTGACCCGCCACTGTTGGAGTGGACCTCCACGACCCTGGAGTGACCGCCACAGTCGGAGTGGACCACAACCCCAGAGTGACCGCCATGGTCGGAGTGAACCACGACCCTGGAGTGACCCGCCACGGTCAGAGTGGACCTCCACGACTCTGGAGTGACTGCCATGGTCAGCGTCGGCCACCGCGAGCCTGGAGTGGGCCATCACGACAGACACGGCCTCACCAAGCCGGTCTGCCCTCAGGTGGTCATGTTGACAGGAAAGCCTGAGCAGGGACTGGAGTCAGCCCTCTGCCCTGCTGAGGCTCGCCAGGGCTGGCCCTCCACCTCGTGTCATGTCCACCCAGCAGGCCCAGGAAGGTGGGTCCCACCGCCCGCGCCGACAGGCCCGTGGCCCCCACCTCCGCTCCGCACAGTGTCACGGGCTCCCTACGGCCTCTGTCTCCGTCTGACGTCACTCGTAGCAGTATCCCACCTCCCACCAGGCCCTCAGTGGCAGTGGGCCCTGCGAGGAACACCGTGGACCAAGTGACCTGACCGTCCCTGCCCGCCCAGCCTGTCCGTCAGATCAGAGACTCAGGGGCACTGCACGTGCACGGCTGGTGCTGGCCGGGACCGTGGCTGGGCAGCCCTGTGAGTGGGGCCCCCAGCCGAGACAAGCCCAGATCGGTGTGGACACAGGTCAGTGGCAAGGTTGGGGCCGGGTCAGCTGTGCAGGGCAGAGGCCGGGGCTGCCGCCCACAGGGCGGAGGAGAGAACCCCATCTGGTCAATAAGGTGATCCTGGGTCTGGGTCTGCTTCCCCCAGAGCACGGACTTAGAGAAGCTCTCAAAACCAGGAGAGGAACTCAGAGGACAGAGAGATGCCACCGTGAGCAAGAGCCTGAGCCCACGCCCTCTGCCCGGAGTGGCCCCCAAGGCTGATAGTGCACCTCGGGGCAGCTCCAGGTCACGGCTGTCTTCGGAGAGATCGGGCTGACGCTGGCAGACCCCTCAGGCTCAGCCCCAGTCTCTTGCCCGGCGGTGAGGAAACGCCCCGACCTGTGAGAGCAGTCCATGGGGGCCAATGGCAGGTGCGGGCCGGACACCCCGGGTCGCTGGGCTGGGCCAAGCACAGGGCCAGACCCCTGTGTGGAGGGCTGTGAGCCCAGGGGCAGCCAGTGGCCACCCAGGTCGCCAGGACCCCACTGGCCGGGCCAGTTCCACGTCTGAGTCACCTGGGCCAGGGACAGAGGCCCTTCTTCCTTCAAGCCTGGTCCCTGTCCCATCTGACCCACTGCCCTCCCGGCCCGGATGCCACAGCTGTACCACCTACCTGGAGAGGCAGCGGGTAGGACGGGCAGGTGGGGATGGCCAGAGGCGGCCGGCAGAGGCCCACGTAGGCCAGGAACTGCTGGGCAGGGCTGTAGGAGACCTGAGGCGGTGAGGGCAGGGCGTGTACCAGCTGGGACAGAGGGGCCTGCACGGAGGGGCATGAGAGGCTGGCGCTAGTCACCGCAGACCACCTGGAGGCCACACGCCCAGCCCACCAGCCAATCGGGGAGACCCTCCTCCAGTGGGCGAGTCTACAGGGGAGAGCCCGCCGGCCTCCAGGGCAGGCCTCGCCCGCGGCCACTCCTGGCAGCACACTCCTTACTCTGTTTCCCATTTATTTGCCCCAGGGACCCACATGGTGCCAGTGACAAGCCAGTTCTGGCCTTTTTGGGAACAGCCAGGAAAACCTCTGCCTCCTGTCCTTGCAGCAAGACACTCGCAGCCTCAGCGCAGCCTCCGCCCCAAGGAGCCAGGAACCTCAGAGCCACTGGGCAGGGGGCCCTCGCTGCCTCCCCAAACCTGCTGACCACAGGCTGGCACCAGCCCCTGAACAATAGCCCCATCCTCAATGCCCCTCGGCATCCATGATGCTTCAAAGGAAACGAGACCTAGACCAAGCCCTCCCCACCCCGTTTCCACAGAGGGGGTCAGCCCTACACCAAGCCCTCCTCACCTCGTTTCCACAGAGGGGGTCAGCCCTACACCAAGCCCTCCCCACCCCGTTTCCACAGAGGGGGTCAGCCCTACACCAAGCCCTCCCCACCCCCTTTCCACAGAGGGGGTCAGCCCTACACCAAGCCCTCCCCACCCCCTTTCCACAGAGGGGGTCAGCCCTACACCAAGCCCTCCCCACCCCGTTTCCACAGAGGGGGTCAGCTGCTCTCACACCAGAGACCAGGGCCCCTGGTCAGCTCGGCCTCCCCGGCTGACAGCCCTGGTGTGGGGTGGGCGTCCTCCAGCCCTGCCTGGGCCCCTGCCGGGCAGCCGCAGGAGAGCATCTCTCTGGCCTGCTCTGAGTGTCCTTCCCATGGTTCAGCAGGAACCCCGGGCAGCCGGCCCCCCTGCGGTCCTGCGGGCATTAAACCAGGACCCACAGGGAGCCCGGTGTGCAGTTCTCAGACCAGGCCACCTGCTGCGGTGCCATGGCCCAGGAGTGGGCGGAAGCCTCTGGGGGGACACAGGATAGGACCCACTCAGGCACCTGCCAACTCACCAGGCTGCAGACGGTGGCTGGGGTGGGGACAGGCCACCTTGCTCAGAGGGGAGGAGCTCCACAGAGAAAACGGAGGTGTCAGAACTCCTGGAGCAGGGAAAGCCCTTTCTGTGCAGGTGCTGGCCAGGTTACCACAACTCATGGTGACTTGCCCGAGGCCATGGCCGACCTGAATGACACCCCGCCAGCACTCCTTAAAGGACACCTGTGACCCCAGGACGTGGGCCAGGAGGGGCTGGAGCTCAGAGATGGGCCTCCAGTGACCAAGAAAACCGCTAGGGGCCTGGCAGCCCCTTCCCCTCCTGTGGGTGACGCCGGCCGAGGTGGCTCTGACTCATGGACGTGAAGCCTTTCCGTCCCTGCAGCTCAGGGAGCGCAGACCAGCTGGGCCCCCGTAACTGTGGGCTGCTCTGACACCCCCGCAGGTGCCCGGCGCTGACCCAGCTGAGCCGCTTTCTTACAGGGAGGGAGCTTCCCTCGGCGAGGGGTGGGCAGACCGCGGGAGACTCGTGGCGCCTCAGCTACCAAGGAGGGGCCCAGCTGCCACACCTGCCCCCCAGGGCACCTCCGCCCACGGGCTCACCACGTCCTTGAAGGCTCCTAGGACAGCCGCTGTGACGATGCCCAAGAGCAGCCCCAGGACGTTGAGCACCGAGGTCGCCCACAGCAGCCTGTACAGGTGCAGCGCGTCCCCGCAGCCGCTCACGCCCACGAACTCGTAGTAGACCAGGGGGGGCTCCACACTGCACACGAAGGGCTCACGTCAGCCCCCGCCATGAAGGGTGCGAACACACTGCCCAGCCACCTCACCCCTGCTGGAGTCACATGTGCGGAGAGCACATGGGTGTGTGAGCCTGGGGTGTGTGTGTGTCTGTGTGAGCTGGGGTGTCTCCGTGTCCATGCATCTGTGTGAGCTGGGTCTCCGTGTCCGTGTGTCTCTCTGACCTGGAGTGTTTCTGTGTCCATGTGTCTATGTGAGCTGGGTCCCTGTGTCTGTGCGTCTGTGTGACCTGGGTCTCCGTGTCCATGTGTCTATGTGAGCTGGGTCTCCGTGTCCGTGTGTCTGTGTGAGCTGGGTCCCTGTGTCTGTGTGACCTGGGGTCTCTGGCACTCTACCTGGCATGTGTACATGCGTGTGTCCTCAGCCTCACCTGTCGCAGGGGCACAGGTCACAGGGCACAGGTCACAGGCGTGTGTACTGCACGTGGCCTCACCTGTCACAGGGGTACAGGTCACAGGCGTGTGTACTGCACGTGGCCTCACCTGTCACAGGGGTACAGGTCACAGCAGTAGCAGGTGCTGCCTCTCACCCTCAGCTGGCACTTGCTGTTCGAGGAATGACAGGTGACCTGCAGGAGAGCCCTGGTCAGGCCGTGTCCCCAGCGCCCACCCTGTCCCCACCTGCAGGTGCAGGGCTGCCTAATGTGGCTGTGCCCAGCTCTCCTGCACCACTCTCTCGATGGCTCCAGATTCCTGGGGGGCAGGACTCTGCCCTTCAGGGGTCAGAGAGTCCAGAGGCCACAGACCTGGTCACAACTGAGGAACAGACCCAGTTGGGAAGAGAAGGGGGCCTTGACTGGGACCCCAGGAGCACCCTGTCCTGCCACTTTGGGGGTTGGGGGATCGAGCCTGGGGGAGGACACATACACTGCCTTTCTGGAGGGGCCTAGGCACCCCCAGGCTCGGGCGGGATGCCAGAACAAGCAGACAGGATGAGCCATGGGCGCTCTGACATCCGAGCGTGGGAGGCCATGATCACTGTGTGTCGGACGCTTGTCCCTCTCTCTCTCCCACTGCCTCTCTCTCTCTCATGGAATAAATAAATAAACAAACTAGGGACAAGCAGATGCCATAATCGTTACGTCGCTGGACTCCCATGTTGTAGACCGTGGTTCGAGTCCCAGATCTGGTGGCTTAAAACTCATGCCAGGTGTATGTGAGCGTTTGCTCAAAAATTCGAGAGGAGAATAGAGGAGAAGGGATTGCAGCATGGCCATCCCCCTGGGGAGTGATTTCTCACTGTCTCTCTGGAGAGCACAAAAACCTATAGCAAAGACCGCTCTTAAAAAATCAATCAATTAATTAATTAAGAAATCAATCAATTAATTAATTAATTAAGAAACAGGCAGAAGTGGACAAACGGACTCCACGACTAATGGGCACGCAGGTCACATGTACAGGGAGGCCTTGAACACAAATCCGGACTTTCCTGTAGGGCCACCACATGGAGCTGCCCCTGGGCCACCAGAAGGAGCCAGTGCTGCTGTGCCCCTGGGCCACCTCGAGGAGCCCTCTGTGCTGCTGCGCCCGAGCCTGGCCTCCGTGTTTTACTGACTGACTGTTAGATGAAAAGCCGGGGTACCTACTGTCTGAAGAGCTCACGGCTCACTCGGCAAGGACGGCAGCAGCACGCCTCCATTTCTAGCTGCATGAAATGCCTGGGACCTCGGAGGGCACTGCACCATGACCTCGGAGACAGCCAGGCCAACTGAGAAACAAACAACTGACACGTCTCCCAGCCGGGGAAGGCGGCAGGGAGAGCTGTCCATCAGACGTTCAGACCCAGCCAGAACGCAGAGCTCCGTGGCCACGCAGCTGCAGAGCGGGCACCGAGCGCTCAGCCTCGTCCTCACCTCCGTCTGGTAGGTGTCGTGCAGGTACCCTGGCCCGCTGGAGTGGAACTGGCACCTCCCCGTGCTGAGCGGCCTCGGTTCCTAGAGAAAGACCAACACGGCGGGATGAGAGCGTCACCGCCCTCGGCAGCGGCCACCAGCATTTTCTGACCTGTCAGCCTGAGCTCCAGGGACAGAGGCCAGAGCAGGCAGGGCAGCAGGGGTCTTGGAGCAGCCGCGCGTGGGTCCGGAGGCAGCGAGGAAAACCCCAGGACGGCAGCAGCCACTGCCTACTCAGGCTGGGCTACGCCCCATCAGCCCACACGGAGGAGCAGGAGGGTGGGTGCTTCGCCTTTTGAGGGGCATCCTACAAATTTACGGCACAGATGTCCTGGCTCCTGCCTGCTTCTCTTAAAAGCAACATTTTTTTTCCTACTAGAAAGGAAGTAGGAAAGATTTTAGACTAGCGCCCTCATCCCGCCACCCACTCATCCACTCATGCAGTCCTTCAGTACTTGGCAGCCAGCCAGCGAGTCATCCCATCCATCGTCCGTCTACCCATCCACCTATCCCCATCCATCATGTGTCTGTCCATCTACCCACAGGTCTGTCTCCATCCCTCATTCATTCATCCACCCACCCATCTGCCCATCCCCACCCATCCATGCATCTGTCCCCATCCATCATGTATCCACCCAACCACCCACTCACCCATCCATCTATGCCCATCTATCATCTGTCTATCCATCTAGCCCACTCACCCACCCACCCACCCTTCCATCCACCCATCCATCCCACCCGTCTATCCCCACCATCATATGTCTGTCCATCCACCCATAGATCTGTCTCCATCCATCATGTATCCACCCAACCACCCACTCACCCATCCATCTATGCCCATCTATCATCTGTCTATCCATCTAGCCCACTCACCCACCCACCCACCCTTCCATGCACCCATCCATCCCACCCGTCTATCCCCATCCATCATGTGTCTGTCCATCCATCCATAGATCTGTCTCCATCCATCATCCACTCACTCATCCATCCACCCATCCACCCCTCATGCACCCACCCATCCATCCCATCCACCCCATCCACATCTGTCTATCCACCTACCCCCATCCATCATCTGTCTATCCATGTACCCATCTGTACACCCATTCATCTACCCATCCACCATTCATCCACCCATCTGCCCATCCATCTTTTCTTCCATCCATCCACCCATCCATCATCCATCTATCAATCTATCTAGCCTCATTCATCATCTGTCTATACATCTATCTATAGGTCTATACCTATCCATCATCTATTCATCCATCCATCCACCCACCCATCCATCTTTCCTTCCACCTATCCATTCCCATCCATTGTCCATCTATCCATCCATCCCCAACCATCATTTATCTATTCATCTACCCATACCCATCCACCATTCATCCACCCATCCATCCATCTACCATCCATTCTTCCATCCATGCAGCCATTTAACCAAATACCTACCAACGCCCTGTCCAACTGTTCATCTCCATCTTCAACAATCTCGGAGCAGACACAGTGCCACGTTCTGAGGATACCACAGTGAGACACAGTTCTTACCCTTGGAATTTACGGACTAGTAAGGAGACAAGCCAATAAGCTGACAGCTATGGTGGACAGCAAAGCTGGCACAAAACCGTGTCTTAAAGTGTGTTAGGACCCGGGCCTGCGTCTCGTTATTACTGTGCCTGGTGCACTGCTCAGAGCTCTCCAACTCCTGATCTGAGAAAACATGAAAACCAGAGCGACACTGGCAGTAGCAGAGGACTGCCTCTTGCTCAGCCATCTGGGTGGGAGCTGTGGATGGAGTGCTACCTCATGGCAGCCGGCTCCAGGGGACGCCCCGCTGGGAGGGCAGAAGGAATGCCTGTCTCTTTGCAGTCATGTCCCTGGCCACAGGCAGCACACGCAGCCATGCGCAGCAGCACTAGGGGTGATGAGCGGCTGGAGGGGTCTGGGAGGGTGGGGAGCTGCAGTACGGGACCTCTGAAGGTGCTTCAGGCCCTGCGTGGAGACTGGGAGCTTACAATGCCTCAGCCTCCCCGTGGGCGTCCAGCGGACTGATCGCATGCATCCCTGGCCAGGTTGGGACCCACACTGGGGCCCCTGGAAAAGGCTCCTCTGCTGTTGAATGAGTCAGAGTGAGGTGACGCATCTCCTGCTCCAGCCAGCACACCGTGCCTGGTCTTCCCAAGGGGGAATGAGATGCTGCCTTAACGAGCCAGCCCAGTGGACTTGATAGAGAAGTGGCAGCTGGGTCCCGGCCAGGGGCGAGCGCACCAGAAATTCCCATGGGGAGGACAGAAACACCGCACAGGAGGGTCGAGGGCTTCCACACTGAACTTGCAACGGCGGAGTAAGGACAGAGCTGCCGGAACCCTGTGGCTCCCATGTGCTGGAGCGGCTCCCGCTGGTGTCTGGTCTGGGTCCCTGGTCCCAACACCCAGACTCTCCAGAGTGACAAGGCTCTTCCATGTGGTGTGAGATGACAGGGACGTAGCTCCCTACCCATTGGCTCGGGCACGGCCCTCACTGCTGGGGCCACACTGAAGGCACGATGCAGCGTGAACTGGTTCTTCTCGTGGCCTTTCCCAGCACAGACACCCCAAGGTTGGCTTCCTTTCTGTCTGCGCTTCACCATCCAGCCAAGAGAGTCTGCATCGGCTCCGACCATGCCCTGTCCCAGCGCAGACCACACCCAGGCCGCGGGACCGGGAGCAAGGTCACCGTCTGGCTGACAGTGCGGCTTGACTCCCCTGCGGATGCTCAGGAAGGGCTCCCCGTGTGAGAAGCGGGGCCAGATGCAGAGTGACTCCTCTCAGCATGAGCAGAGGTCACGGGCAGCACTGCGCCCTTCGGGGGATCACTGCCGCTATTTGTGCCCGGCCAGGGGGCGGCCAGCCAGTCTCAGGGCACAGGAGAGCGCCATGCACACACACAGACACACACACGTCATACGTCTGCTCCTACATGCACCCAAACACACATACATGTGTATACACATGTGCACAGGTGCACATGTACCTACTCACATGTATGCACAGCTGGTCCTACAAGTCTGCTCTCAGGGCACAGGAGAACGCCACACATACACACACACACACACGTCACACACCTGCTCTTACATGCACCCGAACACATATACATGTGTGTACACATGTGCACAGGTGCACATGTACCTACTCACGTGCACACACAGCCGGTCCTACAAGTCTGCTCTCAGGGCACAGGAGAACGCCACGCACATACAAACATGCACACACACTTATCACAAGTCTGCTCTTACACACACCGAGTCACACATGCGTGTGTGCACACGTGCACAGATGCATATATACCTACTCACATGCACACACACAGCCGGTCCTGCAAGTCTGCTCTTGGCACAGGAGAGTGTCATGCACATACACACACATGCACACTTGTCACACGCTGCTCTTACGCACACCTGAACACACATGCATGTACACATGTGCACATGTACCTACTCACACGCACACATGTACACACATAGGCATTTTCTGCACGGGACGCGGCTGTGAACAGGTGAACAGACTGTACTCACGAGGTGCCGAGCTGCGAACACGCCGTCCACAACAGCACAGCAGAAGGCTGCCGCCACACCGAAGCTGATGAACACGATGGCTGCCACCAGCTGGAAGCAGAGACAGCGGTGGGTTCCAGGCCTCGGCAGGGCCACTCCAGGGAGTCCCAGTCTGCCATCAGGGCCCCA
This sequence comes from Tupaia tana, assembly GCA_026018925.1. Taxonomy (NCBI): domain Eukaryota; kingdom Metazoa; phylum Chordata; class Mammalia; order Scandentia; family Tupaiidae; genus Tupaia; species Tupaia tana. The sequence continues at coordinate 97,840,045 of JAKSZU010000005.1, forward strand.
CAGGGAGTGGGGCACCTGGGCTGGCCCCTCCAAACCACAGCGAGGTGGCTGCAGGTACAGCCCTCACAGGGCTCGGGGGCGCCAGTGCAGGGAGCATGCCCTCATGCCTGAGAAAACGCCCCGTGCAGTGGGAGTGGGCCTGCCCTTGCGTGGCGTTGCACTCCCACATGTGTGGCTATGCTGCTCGCGCTGCCACCCAGCGCACCACTCCTCAGACACACGTGTGGGAGCTGCTCAGAGTGCTAGGAGGTCGATGACGGAAACACGACATCCGTGATCCGCACTCAGCCGGCCAGGGCACCTGGTCCGGACTCACTGCAGCTGGGCAGCTGCCGTGTGCACACATTCCAGGTTACAGGAGCGCCCAGAGAGCCCTCGCACACGCTCCGACACAGCGCCCCTCAGAGGGCACATTCCAGGTTACAGGAGCGCCCCGGGAGCCCTCGTACACGCTCCCACCCAGCGCCCCTCGGAGGGCCCGTCCGGGTTACAGGAGCGCCCCGGGAGCCCTCGCACACACTCCCACCCAGCACCCCTCAGAGGGCACATCCGGGTTACAGGAGCGCCCCAGGAGCCCTCGCACACGCTCCCACCCAGCGCCCCTCGGAGGGCCCGTCTGGTGCTTCACTTCAAACTGTGGGTGCAGAGCGCCCTGGCCGGCCCCGCAGTTCTCCTGCCCACTCACAGACGCCGCCTCCTTAGGTCCTCAGTGACACGGGTACGTTTTAAAGTTTTGACAGGCTCATGGACTAAAAATGTCACTATTTCAATTTATATCCCCTGGCTGTGAATGAGGGTGGGAGGCTTTCGTTCTCACATACCCGTCCTACGGTGTACAGCACGGCTTCCCAGCACGAGCATGGCGAATACAGCGTCGCCACGGCACTGCCACCAGCGGGCACCTGTTCATCTCCGCGTCTATTAGAAGTTCCGTCTCCTGCCCCTCGCCCCCCACCCCTCGCCCCCCACCCTGTCTCCAGGTCTGCAGTTGCCCTCCTGCAGTCACAGCGCCTCACCCTCCAGTTCCTCCCTCTGCCCAGGCTGCTCCCTGCCACCCCCTCAGAAATCCCGAGCCTGCCCAACTGCGACGGCCGTTGGTAAGGACAGTCCGGCGCTCAGAGGAGCAGGGTGCAGAACCTCGCCCTGAGCGTGACACCCGAGGGCTAGCACACAGGGGCCGGCTTGGCAGGGGCACAGTCCTTTCAATCAGTGCTGGGACAACTGGATACCCACAGGCGAAAGGATGAGAGGAGCTCTACCTCACACCACACACAAACATTGACTGATGGTGGGTCAACAGCTTAAATAGAAGAGTTAAGAAATAAAACTCTTCTAGAAAACCATAGGGGTGAATCATTGTGCCCTTAGATTTGTGATTTTGTTATCAAAAGCACAAAACGCAAAGAAAAGAGATAAACTGAGCTTCATCAAAACTAAAAATATTCCTGCCTCAGAGCACACCATCAAGAAAGTGGAAAGGCGACCACAAAATGGGAGAAAATGTTGCCAGTTACGTATCCAAGAAGCAACTTCATATCACAGTGCACAAAGGCTCTGACAACCCTCAACGAAAGGACAAGGAACACGAATGAAAAAGCAAAGGAGTGGGACCAGCAGTTGACATAATGGCTATGTCACTGGACTCCCACATAGTCGACAATGGTTCAAGTCCCAGACCCGGTGGCTTAAACTCACGCCAGGTGTGTGTGCGTGCGTGCCCAAGATCCCGAGAGGAGAATGGAGGAGAAGGGATTGCGGCATGGCCATCCCCCCTGGGGGGGGGGGGTGATTTCTCACTTTCTGTCTCTCTTTCTGGCAAGTGCACGTGCCCTATAGCAAAAATCTCTCAAAAAAAAAAAAAAAAAAAAAAGAGAGAGAAAAGCAAAGGAGTGAGCACTTGCAAATGGCCAAGAAATACAAAAAGAAACAACACGTTTGGTTACTGAGGAATTCCAGTCAGGCCCACAGTCAGGTCCACCTTGCACTACCGGGACAGCTGGAGAAAAGCAGGCGAGGCAGGTGCAGGAGGCGTGGAGCCACATACCCGCACCCGGGAGTGTGAGACAGCCCGCGAGGTGTGTTACCACGGGACCCAGCATTCCGCCCCCACGTGTGCCCAGGAGGAACGAGATCACATCACGCAGAAACAGCACACGATCTCCCAGCCCATAGCTGAGACAGGAAACAGCCCCCGCCCGCCGGTGGGTGACGTGTGTGTGGGCACTGGACCAGCGCAGGTCCACGTGGCGGGAGGGCTGTGTGTGTCCACCTAGCCCACAGCCCCGCCCCAGCCTCACACCCAAACCTGCCTCCCCGGGAGCCCACAAGAGCGCCGGGAACTCCTTGCCTGACACCACCGAGGGCACCGGGCGGTCCTAGACGCAGAGGAGGCCGGGCAGAGATGTGGGCTGAGCGCCCGAAGGCGGCCTCTGTCCCAGCACCTGTTTCCCAGGCTCTGGGGTGGGTTGGCCTATGCCACCTGGACGACTGCGTGGGCTCCAGAGCCCACTGCCCTGTGCGGTGCGGGCACAGCTGCATCACACTGCCCAGAGCCTCAGCCACTGCTCACCCTGCACGCATGCACGGCCACACTGCACAGGGCAAATGAGGGGCCACTTGGTCCCGGGCTCCTCGCCGCCCCACCTCCCCACCCTCTCTGTGCTCCCCTCCCACCCTGCTCCCCTCCCCTCCGCTCCCCTCCCTTCCCCTCTCCTCTCCTCCCCTCTCCTCTCCTCCCCTCTCCTCTCCTCCCCTCTCCTCCCCTGCTAGCCTCCCCTCCCCTCCTCTCCCCTCCCCTCCCGTCCCCTCCCCTTCTCTCCCCTTCTCTCCCCTCCTCTCTCCCTACTAGCCTCCCCTCCTCTCCTCTCCCCTCCCCTGCTAGCCTCCCCTCCCCTCTCCTCCCCTTCTCTTCACCTCCCCTCTCCCCCACCTCCCCTCCCCCTGCTAGCCTCCCCTCCCCTCTCCTCCCCTTCTCTCCCCTTCTCTCCCCTCCTCTCTCCCTACTAGCCTCCCCTCCTCTCCTCTCCCCTCCCCTCCCCCTGCTAGCCTCCCCTCCCCTCTCCTCCCCTTCTCTCCCCTCACCTCCCCTCTCCCTGCTCTCCTCCCCTCCTTGCTCTGTCTGTCTGGAGAAGGCCGGTGGCAGACTTGGGAAGGGTGTCCCACAGTCTGCCCTCCCCCAGCTTAGCCCACCCGGGACTCCTCAGCTCTGCTGCCGTGTGAGTTGCAGGACAACCCCTACGACCTGTGGCCGCTCGCCCAGACGAGGCCACGAATGGTGCCGTGGCCCTGAGCCCAGGTTGTGCATGCACAGCCTGGGCTCAGGGCTGGTCTGAGGCTGCGGTGTGAGGCGGGAGCAGGGACCCTTCCCAGGACGGCAGCTGTGGCCGTGAAGTCCTCGCTGAGGGCAGCACCCCCGTGCGGAGGGTCTCCTTACCACCTGCTGTCTGTTCTCCACCAGGCCGATGCCAAGGATGCCCAGGAAGGCGCCGAAGCCCAGCTGAGAACAAAGGGACAGGGCAGCAGTCAGGTGCCTCCGCTCAGGGACTCGGGACCACGTTTCCTCCTGTCCCAGACCGTCACGAGGTTCGTACAAGCTCCAGCCCAGGCTGCTTGGCAGGAAGCGCCCAGCCACTCCGTCTTCCAGGAGCGCTTTGGTCAATCCCGTCGCCTGCAGCTGAGATCCAGGTGCCGGGGGCAGGGGAGCACCCAGACCCCAGACCCAGCAGCTAAGTCCGGGTGTGCATGGGGGTAGCTGTAGAGCCACACCAGAGCTGGCCGCCCCAGCTCCCACAGTCCGCCTGGGCCCTGCACCCGAGGACCTAGGAGCGCACGCCGGTACTCACTCTTCTTGGACCTACCCGGACACCCTTCCCCGGCCCGTGGCCACAGGGTCTGGGGCTAGACGCAGAATCTTCCCATCGTTGCTCCATGACTTCTAACGCTGTGGGACTTCCTGCCCTCGCCCGGCTGTGGGCCCGTGTGCACCGCCACCCTCCAGAGAGGCACCCTGCCTGCCCACCCTGCCCGCCCGCGCTCGGGCGCTCAGAACTCACGATGATGCCCGGGTAGTAGCCGCCCACGCTCACGTTCTCCGCCCTGGTGGTGGCGGCGAGGCCGACGGTCAGGATGAGGGTGGACAGTGCCAGCAGAGACCCCACAAACCACAGGGCCGTCTTCTTCCTCCTGCCAAACCCTTCTGTGAGGAGGGCGGGGGCGTCAGCAGGACAAGGGCCCAGAGGCCACCTGCGCATGAGCACCAGCTGTGGGAACTCTCGTGCTGCCCCTCCTGCCTCAGTGTCCTGTCTCTGGAAACCCTCCCGGACTACTCTGTGTACAGCCTTCCCTTCCTGTCTGCCTGATTCTCAAAGCAGGAGCCTGGGGTCACCACTCACCCCTCCAGGATCCAGCCAGCCTCCTGATGGCGGGAGCCGTCTGCACTGGGGCTTGGGCCCACAGCCCCTCCCTGGCTCTCTCCCCTGCTTTTCCAGCGAGGAGCCCTCCCCCGACTGCACCCGGAGTGGGCTGCCCTGCAGTTCAGGACAGGCAACGGCCAGGAGCACCCAGGGCACCCCAGAGCTCGGGGGCCTGGGGCTGCTGTGGGGCTGAGGCCCGAGTCATGGCCTGTTGGCAGACGTGTAGGGAGTGAGGAAGGTTCTCGGGGCTGTACAGCAGAGGCACGGCCTGAGCCCAGCGTCCTGGAGAGGGTCAGGGTTGGTCATGGCAGACAGCACCCTGTCCCGAGCCTGGTCACTGCAGAGCCCAGACATGCCACCATCCATCTAAGCTGAGCAGCTTGGGAACGAGTCCCAGGGCTGCCCTGGGGGCTCCCTCTCTCTCGTGGGAACCAGGGCTGGGCAGCGCCGCGCTCGGACTCTGCCCTGCTCCGTGACTGTGATGACTGAGCAGTCCCACATGGGGGCGGGCTCTCCTCTTGCAGGACCTTGCCCACGGGACTACGAGTGCCCACCATGGCCTGAGGAGCGGGCATCTCCCAGCCTCCCCCTCGGCACGCCAGGCTCAAGGCCGAGCAGGCACCTGCCTGGGGGCAGGAGGAAAACTCTGAAGGTGTGCTGGAGACGGCCTGTGTGACAGCGCCCGGGAAAGGTGCATGCTCTGGGAAAGGTGTCCCCACCTGGCTCTGTGACGGCCACAGGACAGAGCTCCGTGCAGGTGGGACCTGCAGGAAATAGCTTAAAGGAGCCTGTCCCTTCTGCTTGCCCCCTTCATCCTTCCTGCTGCCTGGAACATGAGGATAATGGTGGACCCACAGCAGCCATTCTGGGACATGAGGGAACCATGAGCGTGGAAACCACATGTTAAGAAGGCCAGAGCCAGGGGCTGGCAGGTGGCGTGGTGGTTAAAGGCACTGGACTCCCACATGGCTGACTACTGTTCGAGTCCTGGACTTGGTGGCTTGCTTTCTCACTTTCTCTCTCTCTTTCTCTCTGCCCCTCTCTGGTCGAATTAGAATAAGTAAATGAATAAATTAATAAAGTTAAATAAAAGAATTCTTTAAAAAAGAAAGAATGCCAGAGTTGAGAGGCAGGACAGGCTTGACTGCCTCCCCCCAGGCATTCATTCAGAAACAGCATCGACTCTGGGCCCAAGTCACCGGCTTGTGTGGCCTGGGCTTCGCAGCAGCCCCAACTCGACGTGGCAGAGCTCAGGAAGCGACGAGAGGGAGCCGCCTGCCGCTGTGGCCTGCACGCCGCGCCTCGACCTCGGCTTCTTCTCTGATCTGACATCTCCCCTGGCGTCTCGGGGAAGATGGGGCATCTCCCAGGATGCTCGTTACAGCCGGCTCGGGAGAAGCCGTGGCCACGGGGAGCCGGAGGGGACATGGCAGTGACCCGGCCAGGCCGGTTCTGAGCTTTGGCGGCTGAATCACCGGGCCCTTGTGGCCCCAAACAAAATCAGGGGTGAAAAAGAGGTAAGGACGTCCTTCCTGCTCCCAAGTTTAAAACGTCGACCTTGTGCGTGTGCACGTGTGTCACATGAGTGTGTGTGTGCCATGTGTTGGCCACCGCACCGCCATGCAGGCGCCCTTCATGCCCCGGAGCCCTGCCTCTGAAGACAGACATGTCTGTGATCGCATCAGAAAAACCATCAGCCTCAGGAGGACGCCGCAGTCCAGGGGGGCCCAGCACAGCCCCCTCCTGCAGCCCCAGTGCGGACAGTCTGCCTGGAGGCACCCGGCCTAGACCCTGATTTCCAGCAGTCCTGTAGACGGTGCCCACCAGCCCTCACCGGCCCGCGGCCCCTCAGCCTCAAGCCAGTCATTGTCTGAGGCCCCCGGGCAGGGCTGGGAGTACCCAGTGGCGTCTGCAAGGCTCTGCAAGCCCGGCCATGTCCCTACAAGACCAACCGTGTCCCTGCGAGCCCGACCACGTCCTGTCTCTGCAAGCCCGGCTGTGTCCCTGCAGGCCCGGCCTCGTCCCTGCGAACCCAGCCACGTCCCTGCAAGCCTGGTCGTGTCCCTGCAAGCCTGGCCTGTCCCTGTGGGGTGCTGACATTCAGTTGGCAATCATACCTAGGGTCCCCCAGCTACACACCCACCTCTGCTCCCCAAGGGGCAGGCCAACTCCTGGTGCCACTTGACCTTTGCACCTACAGTTTCCCTTCAGACACCCTGGCCTGCCCCGCCCCCCTGCGGCCTTCCTTCCAGAACATCCACGGTTCTCCCCACGCTCCCTCGGCCTTCATGGTCACAGGTTCAGGCCCCAGTCACACATTCACTCTGCTACCCAGGGCTGGGGAAGCGGCCGGGCAGGGGGCACTGTGCAGAGCCGGCCCGGGGGCAGCAGAGGGCTGCGGCGCTGTCAGTGCCCGGGGGCAGGTCAGAACGAGCAGGGCCAGGAGATGCAGTCACCCAGGGAAGGGCCACGGTCCCACCGGCGAGGAGGCTGTGCGGGTGGGGTGGTGGCCCTGCGCCGTCTCCGGTTCCCACCCTGCCCATCCTCAGCGCTCGGCCGTGTGACGGCGGCTCAAACCTGCTCTGGGCAGCGCAGGCCTCCATGAGGGGCCAGCCTGCGCCTCCACCGCACAGCAGGCAAAGGGCACTGCCACCCCCCTGCACGGCGGGAGCAGAGCCTCTGGGCCGGTCACTGCCCTCCCCAGGACAGCCACCGGCAGGCAACTGCCCTGGGGACAGGGCAGGCAGCAGATGGAGCCCGAGGGCCAGGACCTGCCCCAGTGTGACGGCCCCAGGGCAGGGCTCAGCCTCTCTGGCCCTCCCCGTTCCCCTTGGCTCAGGTTCCTGCCCGAGACGTTGAAAGGGCATCACTGTGGCATGAGTACTTCAGGAGGCCACCTGCTCTTCCTCTGCTGACACGCTGGGGTTGGACACGCACATGGGCACACACGCGGGCCGAGGCTGCCTGGCACTGGCTCCGGCCAGGGCTCCCTGAGGGCTCGTGCGGCCTCTGTGGGCGTCCATTGGGCAGGACCCCGACTCGTGCTCAGGGCCGGAGACCGTCAGCTGTGGGCACAACAAGGGGGTCTGCCAGGACACTCACCAGCCTGTCAGCTCAGGCAGGACTGGTGGGTGGGCCGTCACTGAGCCGAGGGAGCCAGACCCCTTGAAACCAAAGTCGTCCCTGCTCCTGCCACGGTCCCCAGAGAGCCGCACGGGGCACTCAAAGCTGCCCGCCAGCTGTCCTGTCACCATCCCAAGGTTTGCGTACGGTCTGGGACGCTCACGAGAGGTCGAGACTGCACGGGGAAGGCTCTGGGTGACTCGTCCTTGTGACACCGAGTGCCCGTGTGGCAGTCAGACCAGGAGAGCTCACTGAAGTTCTTTTTATAAAGGCATGAGTTCAGACACAGAGAGACGAGGCGTGACCCTGAGGGGAGGCGGGCTGGCTCCCGTCACCCTAAGACACCCTCAGGTCCAGTGTGAGAGAAGGGGCCATGACCCGTGACGGCGCTGACTGCCCACCTGCATGGCCCCTGCAGGGTCAGGTGCCGAACCAGCCACGCAGGCGCACCCTGTGATCCGCCGGTCCTGTGGGAAGAAGCTACCAAGCTCTTTTCCCAGAAAACCAACTTCTCAGAAAACCCTGGAGGTCGGGCATGGCAGACAAGGTGGGGAGGGGCATGCGCGGGCTGCCCACCCAAAGCGCTGTCGCCCACCTGTGATGCACGTCCCGGGGACGGGGTGGGTGCGGGAGAGGGCAGAGCCAGCCGTGGAGATGCCAGAGAGATGCCCTTGGGGAGGCTGCACAGCCCGGGAAGGAGGAGGTGCGAGGGGCCGTCCTCCCGCGGTCTCCCTACCCGCCCTCCTGGGCCGACTGGGACCACCTTCCACCAGCAGAAGCCCTGGGGACGCCCGCGCTGCCCCCTCACCTGTGGCGTCCAGCAGAGCCAGGGGCCCGGGCACCGGCAGGGCAGGCGGCTCCATCACGGTGCCCCTGGCTCCCCGGCAGCGGCTCCGAGTGGCGGCGCTGGCTGGGGACGGCTCTACTGTGACAGTCTGGGTACAGCAGGAGGGCACCACCAGGAGCGCCACCTCCCCCTCGCCCGCTCCACTCCAGCTCTCGCCCTCCTAGCTGGCCCTCCCTTCCCCTCCCTCCCTCTCCTCCCCCCTCCCTCCTCCCCTCCCTGGCTCCCAGAAACCGGACTCCTCCTCCTCGAAGGCAAACCCTCGATGGACACCCTCAGAGACTCTGCTGATCCCTGGTCCTTGCGACAGCCCTTAGAGCTAGCCGGGGCCCAGGATATTGGCACCTGGGAGCGGCCGCGGAGGTCACCAGGACCTGGGTCCATGCTCAGCCCCTGGCGGCCTCAGCGGGTCAGGCTGCGGTGGCCCTCCCTGGAGCCCCAGGCCAGCCCTCATCTTGGCCCTCAGGAATGCACAGGGCTGCCCCGTCCCGTCCGCGTAGGTAGGCGGCGTGCACTGAGCCCCACACAGCTGTGGCCCCTGTCCCTGCTGGCCCTGGAGCTGTTCTGAATGGAGCACGCTGGGAGGAGGGAGGGAGGAGTTGCCAGCCTTGTGTGGCAGCGAGGGGGGCAAGGCCTTTATCTGGCTCAGGGATAGTTTTAGCTCAGAACACGGCAGGCCCTAGACAGAAGACGCTGGAACGGCCAAAGCAGGCAGGATGCTCACCTGCCCGTAAGCCTGCCTCTCCGTGGCACAGGGCTGCCCTTTCACCTTGCCCTGCTGGCCGACCTCAGAGGACGGGCAGCGGCCGGTGCCGGGGGGACAATGCAGCTGTGTCCGGGATGCCAGCGGCTGAGGTGGACAGGCCTGGGGCTCAGGGACGGACAGAGCTCAGCGACGCCTGGGCTGTCGGGCTCCCTCCCAGGAGAAGCACGGAGAGTAGATGGGAGGGGAGAGGGGCTGGCACCACCAGGTGTGCGGGTCTGGGAGGTGGCAGGGCTCGGGCCAGGACGGGAGATTGTGGTGATGGGATGTGGTCAGACCACGTATGCCGTGCACACTCAACACGCCACGGCCGTGCACACACACCACGCCACGGCCGTGTGCGCTTACTCACCACGCCACGGCCGTGTGCGCTCACCCACCATGCCATGGCCGTGTTGCAAGTGCATCGTGCCATGACCTGTGTGCAGGTGTATAATGCCATGGTTGTATGGAAAGTCACGTACCCCACGATACTTGTGTGGCTACACCACGCCAAGAAATGGGTGCGGACTCATAAACACCAGGGAATCCCGTGGGCAAAGAGAGGGGCCTGAGTCTGCGGACGCTGTGGTGAGGTGGGCTGTTACATGGGGGAGAGGCCACGCCCAGAGGCACCTGCTGGCTGACTCAGAGCGACAGCTGTGGAGCAGCCCTGAGGCCTACAACTCCACAAACCCTTATCTTTAAAAAGTTACCAAAAGTTGGGACCAGCAGTTAGCGTAATGGCTATGTCGCTGGACTCCCACGTAGTTGACCGCGAGCCCAAGATCCCGAGAGGAGAATGGAGGAGAAGAGGAGAATGGAGGAGAAGGGATTGCGGCGTGGCCGTCCCCCCTGGGGAGTGATTTCTCGCTTTTTGTCTCTCTGTCTCTCTCTGTCTATCTGGTGAGCGCACGCGCCCTATAGCAGAAAAAAAAAAAAACCTCTCAAAAAAAAAAAAAAGAGTTACCAAAAGTTACAAGTCTTTTTTTTTTTTTTCTTTTCTTTCTTTCTTCTTTTTTTTTTTTTTTTTGGAGAGGTTTTTGCTATAGGGCGTGTGCCAGACAGACAGAGAGACAGAGAGCGAGAAATCACTCCCCAGGAGCGATGGCCATGCCTCAATTCCTTCTCCTCCATTCTCCTCTCGGGATCTTGGGCATGCGTGCACACGCGCCTGGCGTGAGTTTAAGCCACTGGTCCAGGACTCGAACCGTGGTCGACTACATGGGAGTCCAGCGACATAGCCATTACGCTAACTGCTGGTCCCCCAAAATAGTTACAAGTCTTAAAGCACAGCATGGCAAAATGTCAAGACATCATTGAGGCCAGACAGGGCTATGGGAGTGTCAGCTTGCCCTACCTGTCTGCGCATTTGAGAAAGCTCACTCCGTTTTCTAACTTTTTGTTCTGATATGGCTTCAAACCTAAAGACAGGTTGCAAAGATGGTGTGAGATTCTTGCAACCCTCTACGAGACCCTACAGTTCCTTCCATTTTCTTTTTTCTTTTCTTTTTAAAAAATAACTATTTATTTAATTTTATTTATCATTTTTAAAATTTTTATTTTAATATATTTTATACATTTAATCACTATACATCACTTAGCTCGTGAAGTGAATTTACCCAGCATGAATACACTTTACACCAGTTGAGTATCTTACACATGTTATCGTCCACAAATAGTAATCCATTTGAGTGGGGCCAGCAGGTGGCGTAGTGGTTAAGGGTGCTAGACTCCGACATGCCGTACTGTAGTTCAAGTCCCGGACCTGGTGGCTTGCTTTCTCACTTGTCCTCTCTCTCTCTCTGTCCCTCTCTGCTCAAATGTAAAAAAAAATAAATAAGTAAAGTTAAATAAAATAATTCTTTTTTAAAAATAATCCATTCGTGTGTCCCATAATGATGTGAATGTCTTACTTTTCTATTTTTTTCTCCTTGATTTCTTTCTTCACACTCTCTCCCTTCTCCCACCCTCTTCCCACGGTATCTCCAGTATCCATAATAATTTCTCACGCTTCTACATCCTCTAATCTTTCAGTTTCTGCCATAGAGCTTGGACAGTATATCTATTAAATGGAGACACACACAGTCTCTCGCTCATAACCTGGCTCGCTTCATTCAGCAGTAAACTTTCCATGCGTGCTGGCCGAATCCACTTTCTATCAGATGCCAGGGTCTTGTTATTTTTTAATGGCTGAATTGTACTCCATAGAGTATACGTGCCACAATTTTTCAGCTCACTCATCTGTTCATGGACAGTTGGGTTGGTTCCATGTCTTAGCAGTCATGAATAATGCTGCAATAAACACGATGTGCAAGCGCTTTCTGACCGAAGGTTCCATCCTTCACGTAGATGCCCAGGAGCGGGAGTGCTGAGTCATATGGTTCCACTTGTAGATCTTTGAGGAACCTCCAGATTGTCCTCCATAGTGGCTGGACCAATCTACATCCCCACCAAAAACAGACATGTGGGCCAATGGAACAGAATAGAGACCCCAGAAATAAACCCCAAAACATACAACCAACTGATTTTTGACAAAGGATACCAGTCAATCCACCAGGAAACGAAAACCCCTTTAGTAAATGGTGCTGGAAAAACTGGGTATCCACCAGCAGAAAGATGAAACTGACCCCCATCTTTCACCATTAACAAAAATCAACTCAAAATGGATCAAAGATCTGACCCTAAGACCTCAAACTATAAAACTACTGGTGGAAAACACTGGGGAAACTCTGAGAGACAATGGGGTAGGCAAAGACTTCTTAAGCAAGACCCCCAAAGCACAGGCAATAATCCTGAGAGAAGACAAGTGGGATTACATCAGATCAAGACATTTCTACACAGCAAAAGACACTGTAAGTATTGCGACTTGACAACCCTCGGAATGGGAGAACGTTTTGTAAACTATGCCTCCGGTAAGGGACTGATGACCAGAACACACAGGGAACTCAGCGACTTACCCCCCAAAAATATCAACCTGTGGGGACCCCCTGTGCCCCGCTGGTGTGTAGGTGTGGTGTAGACATCCCTTTCCCTCCTGGTATGTAGGTGTGGCGTGGGGACACCTGTGCTCTCCCAGTGTGTAGGTGTGGCGTGGGGACACCCATGCCCTCCCGGTATGTAGGTGCGACATGGGCACCCCCTCCCACCTGTACTGAGGCACAGGCCTGTCTGTGACTTCTCTGTGACCTGGGCATCCTCATGCGTGCTGGCCGAATCCGGGATCCGCTGTGACCCGGGCTACATGCTCCCTTCTCAGGCCTCGGAGTGCTGTTGGCTTTGGCAATCCCCTGGGCCGAGAAAACCCAGAGCCAAAATGCCGAAGTGCCTGCCTTGGGCCCCACTTGCTGTGCATGCACACATGTGAACATGTGTTTCTATGGTGACCGTGCATGTTTGTGTGTACACATGTGTACATGTGTCTCTGCACAATGACTGTGCATGTGTATGCATGTGTGTTTGTGTGCTGACTGTGCGGTCTCTGTGTGCACGTGTGTGTGCATTTTCACATGTGTCTGTGTGCTGGCTATGTCTGTGTGCACATGTGTGTGCACATGTGTCTGTGTGCCTCCTGTGCATGTTTGTGTGTGCACATGTGTCTGTGTGCCTCCTGTGCGTGTCTGTGCGTGCACACATGTCTGTGTGCCTCCTGTGCATGTTTGTGTGTGCACACATGTCTGTGTGCCTCTTGTGTGTGTCCGTGTGTGCACATGTGTCTGTGATGGCCGTGCAGGTCTCTGTGTGCACGTGTGTGTGCACGTAGGTTGGTTCCATTCAGGTGCTCTGTAAACTTGGCCACAATCTGAGTTCGAGTCCAGGAGGGTCTAATGTGCACCATCCACACTGGTGGCCTTAAGAAGACAGGGTCTCTGGGACTGGCAGTTAGCGTAATGGCTATGTCGCTGGACTCCCACGTTGTCGACCGCGGTTCGAGTCCCGGACCTGGTGGCTTAAACACACGCTGGGTGCGTGTGCGTGCGTGCCCAAGATCCCAAGAGGAGAATGGAGGAGAAGGGATTGCGGCGTGTCCACCCCCCTTGGGGGGTGATTTCTCGCTTTCTATCTGTATCTGTATCTGTCTCTGTCTGTCTGGCGAGCGCACACACCCTGTAGTAAAAACCTCTCAAAAAAAAAAAAAAAAAAAGAAGATAGGATCTCTTCAACAGACACCCCACCCACTCCCGGGAGGCTACCCCCACACCTGGCCCTGCTCACGTGCCCTGTCCACGTGCCCCCAGGCCCCACCCACAGGCCCAGCAGGGCTGGACATGGCTCCCAGCTCAGTAGGCCAGACTCACCTACGTCATCTCCATGCTGGACAAGGAATGGCTCCGGCCCGGGGCAGACCCCAGAACTGAACTTGAACTTGACTGCAGGCCAGGCACACCGCTTAGAGTCGGCTGCCAAGGGCCCTCGCACTGGGGTCCACGGCAGTGTGACCTGCAAGCGCGTCAGTCGCTCCTGTGCTTGCCACACAGCTGACCACCCTGTGCCGCCCTCAGGCCAGCTGCCTTCCAACCCGGAAGAGCAATAGTCTGGGATCAGAGTATTTTTCAAACGTAATTTAATTTGGTTTTCCCCAAGGCAGTTGTGAGGGGATGAGGAAATCTCTCTCTGAGGAGGCGGAGTCCGGATGCAGCTTCGCTGGCGCTGAGGAGATGGTCCGTGAAGGCCTCCCTGAGGCCGAGCTCCTTCCCACTGAGACTGTGGGCTCCTGGGGTTGCCCTCACCTCCCCTGGCACACAGGCCCTGGCTGGCCCCAGGAGTGACTGCGCCTCCTAGAGGCTTCTCGGCCCGGCATGTGGACCCACCAGGCCCAGCCTTCAGGGGCCGGGCCGTTGGGCTAGGAGCCAGACCGGCCAGACTGAGCCCCCGTGCCCACATGGCACACCCCGTGCATGCTACACGCATTCTCACACGGAGACAGCGAGGGGCAGAGGGCTAACTAACCGAGTCGGGGAGACAACTGGTGGCCGACACAAGATGGGAGCAGGCTGGGGACCCACGCAGCACCCCAGGGGGAGGGCGGAGGTGCTCCTGGCAGACTTCTGACAAGCTCTGATCCTCGGTCCAGGTACCTTCGGACCTCACCGTGCAAGCTTCTGGGACAGCTGCGAGGACCCACAGTGCTGCCCCAGTGTCATGGCGCAGTGTTAGAACTGAGAGCAGCAGAGCCCACGTTTCGACAAGGAGACGGCAGTAACGAACCTCGCTGTCGCGGCTCCAAGGTGGTCACAGAGATGAAGGTCCTGTGCCCAGCCTGGGGCAGGTGTCATAGGCATGAAAATCCCTGTGCCTAGGACATAGGCTGGTCTCCGGAGGTCGGAAGTTCAAGTGAGCAGTAGGGACAATGAGCTACTGTTCTGGGGTGCCAGCCACTGCTCGGGACAGCAGACACTGCTCGGGACAGCAGACACTGCTCCAGTATAGCAGACACTGCTCCAGTATAGCAGACACTGCTCCAGTATAGCAGACACTGCTCGGGACAGCAGACACTGCTCCAGTATAGCAGACACTGCTCGGGACAGCAGACACTGCTCGGGACAGCAGACAGTGCTCGGGACAGCAGACACTGCTCTGGACAGCAGACAGCAGACACACTGCTCCAGCAGACACTGCTCGGGATGCTCGGGAGCAGACACTGCTCGGGACAGCACACTGCTTGGGAGCAGACACTGCTCGGCACAGCAGACACTGCTCCAGTATAGCAGACACTGCTCGTATACAGGACAGCAGACAGTGCTCGGGACAGCAGACACTGCTTGGGACAGCAGACACTGCTCGGCACAGCAGACACTGCTCCAGTATAGCAGACACTGCTCCAGTATAGCAGACACTGCTCCAGTATAGCAGACACTGCTCCAGTATAGCAGACACTGCTCCGGACAGCAGACACTGCTCCGGACAGCAGACACTGCTCCAGTATAGCAGACACTGCTCGGGACAGCAGACACTGCTCCAGTATAGCAGACACTGCTCGGGACAGCAGACACTGCTCGGGACAGCAGACACTGCTCCGGACAGCAGACAGTGCTCGGGACAGCAGACACTGCTCCAGTATAGCAGACACTGCTCGGGACAGCAGACACTGCTCGGGACAGCAGACACTGCTCCAGTATAGCAGACACTGCTCCGGACAGCAGACACTGCTCCAGTATAGCAGACACTGCTCGGGACAGCAGACACTGCTCCAGTATAGCAGACACTGCTCCAGTATAGCAGACACTGCTCCAGTATAGCAGACACTGCTCCGGACAGCAGACACTGCTCGGGACAGCAGACACTGCTCCAGTATAGCAGACAGTGCTCCAGTATAGCAGACACTGCTCCGGACAGCAGACACTGCTCCAGTATAGCAGACACTGCTCGGGACAGCAGACACTGCTCGGGACAGCAGACACTGCTCCAGTATAGCAGACACTGCTCCAGTATAGCAGACACTGCTCCAGTATAGCAGACACTGCTCCGGACAGCAGACACTGCTCGGGACAGCAGACACTGCTCAGGACAGCAGACACTGCTCGGGACAGCAGACACTGCTCCAGTATAGCAGACACTGCTCCGGACAGCAGACACTGCTCGGGACAGCAGATAGTGCTCGGGACAGCAGACACTGCTCCAGTATTAGCAGACACTGCTCGGGACAGCAGACACTGCTCAGGACAGCAGACTGCTCCGGACAGCAGAGGTTGAGGGGCTTCCAGCTGTTTCCATGTGGTCCCAGGGTCTGGAGCAGGCTGGCCCAGGGAGGCCTGAGCAGGGCAGAGTCTGTTTGGAGTCTCGAGTCTGCCTCCAGACTAGGGCAGCACCCCCTCTGCTCTCACTCCTCTTACTGGGCATGGACCCTACCACTCACAAGGGCCCCAGACATCTGTCCTGGTGACGTGTTCGTGGGCTCCACTGAGGCAGAGGCTGGCTTGCGTATTCTTCCCACTCATCTGCAGCCTGCCTGTCGACCCAAGGGCCCTCCACGTGCACATACACGCACACACAAATGCACACACATATACACATACCCCACACACGCACTGCCTGCCCGGGGCCTGGTGCAGCGGTCTGGGCTCCTGCCCTCCATCCCCCTGGGTACTCAGCAGTGGTGGGGCCAGATGGCAGGACCAGGCGCCCCCACTCCGAGCCTGCCTGGCTGGCCCCCGGGGAGGCTGCTGGGCCGTGCACGCTGCAGGGCCTTCTCTCGTCACAGCCGCCACTGCTCGCTAGGGTCGACCTCAAGACGAAGACTCGTGCTGGGGACGCCTGCCACCGCCTGCACAAGGCCCCACCTGAACGGGACGGCAGAGGTGCCGCGTGACCAGGGAGAGACGGGGCGGGAGATCCTAAACTTCAGCAGCCTGCGGCCAGCACGTAGCGGTGGTAAAGGTGCCGGGTCCCCGCGGCCAACGGCGCCATGCGAGTCCTGGAGCCAACAGCTTGAGAAACACACTGGCATGTGTGTGTGTGTGTGTGTGTGCGCGAGTGTGTGTGCGTGTGTTTGCAGGTGTGTGCATATGTGTGTGTGTGTGTGCCCCCAAAACCCCCAGGGGAGAATGGAGACAGGACTGTGGCATGGCCATCCCCGGGCGGGTTCGCACTTTCTGTCTGTGACTCTGTCTCTCTGGAAGGCACATGCCCTCGACAAAACTCGAGAACCAGCTCCCTGCATTACGGCCAGGTGGACCCTAACGTTGACCCTATCAGCCCTCGGTTTCCCACAGAGCGGGAGCTGCCGCTGGCCCAGTGCCGAGGGGCCTAACCAGCAGCCGGGGCACAAAGAGCCCCTGAGGACGGGCGTGGCCGTAGACTCAGGCCAACGCTCCCGCTGGGTGAGAGCAGGCAGGCGGGGCTGAGGCGGAGTACAGGGCAGGGCTCTTGCTTGTCCAGCCCTCCTCAGCTGCAGGCCATCAGTCAGCCCACGTCCCAAACTCTCGGCCTTGGCCCTTGCCCACCGGGCCCTCCTACCTGCCTACCCTGCCCATCGTGGGGCTCTGCACCCTCTGCCCGAGGTGAGACCAAGCACCCTGGGCGGCGGCTTCCCAAGACCCGAGAAGGGCTGCAGCCCAGCAGCCTGGAACGGGACCAGGCATAGGAGGTTGGCTCGGGCAGTGCAGCGCCGTCTGGGTGCTCCTGTCTGCCCGATCGAGCCTCTCCCATGGGGGCAACTGCCGCAGAAATGCACATGTGCCTGGCCTGCTCTCAGCACGGACGGTGGAGCAGAGTGGCAGTAAACTTGACACCCGTGCTGTCACCCGAGAGCCCACCAGAGCGGGATGAATAATGCAAGGCACCATGGGGTGAGCCTGCCCCACTGTTGGGGCGGCCAGGCAGGTGCTCTCAGCGTCATGAATTTTTCAGTGAAAACATGCGCAGACCGTCCTAGGAGCCCGCACGGTGAGATCTGAGCCCTTGAACAAGGAGGGCGGCCGAGGTCCTCAGGGGCGAGGCCCCCCTGCGAGAACGGAGGCCTCTCGGCTCCTGTTTCTGCCGGAATGTCCGAGGCTGACCCCCAGGGTCGCAGTGTGGCCTGCTGAGGGGACCCGGCTGTGGAGCCTGCCCGAGGTGTGGTGGAGTCACGGCCCGGGGCCAGGACCTGAGGACGCAGACCCCGGGCGTCACACCCAGCCCATGGGGCCTCAGTGCTACACAGGTTTCCTTAACACCGGACAGGCCAACCCTGGGCGGGGCCAGAGGCAAACGTATTTTACCATACTCTTCAAAAAGGAATTGCAAGGCCGGCAGGTGGCATGGTGGTTAAGCACTGGACTCCCACACGGCTGACCCGTTTGAGTCCCGGATATGGTGGCTTGAAAATCATTCCAGTACGTGTGTGTGTGCGCACACGTGTGTGCAAAGTCCCAGGAGGAGAGTGCAGAAGGGAGTGCTGTGCCCACCCCCTTGAGGCGGGAATTTCTCACTTTCCCTCTCATCTCTAATCTTGGGGTGGGGGAAAGAAAGAATGAAGGAAGGGAAGAGAAAGGAAGGGAGGGAAGTAAACACCCGCCTTGCACACTGCGTGTCGGAAAACACAGACATGCAAACTCCTTCACGAGCGGGGCCAGCCTCCCAGGACGCGGCTCGGCACCAGGCAGAAGGCCGGCCCAGGAGCAGCGCAGCGCCTCCCCTCTGTCCGGTCTCCGTGGAGATGGCACAGCCTGGCTGGCACCCTCACACTGCCACTTGTCTGCCTCACGGTGTCTCTTCCTTTGAAAACTTTAGAAAGGTCCAGCCACGGTGTGTGCACCGCAAAGTCCCCACAGGCTCCGACTATGCAGGAGTTCTGGGATCGACTCCCAGCCCAGCCTCAAGGCCGGGCGCCATGCTGTGCAACCAGAAGGCTGAGGCAGAAGTCCGGAGCCGGAGGCCGGCCTGGACAACACGCCAGCCTCGTCTAAAAGAGCCCTATGTGATGGCGGTGCCCGGGTCCCAGCCGGGAGACCAAGGCAGGAGGACGGAGACAGGGCAAGGTCCTGTCTAACCGAATTGAACTGACCCTCACGACGCCCCATGGCACGGGCAAGCGGAAGGACAGCAAAGCAGCCTGGCCGAGGGGCTCCGGTGTGGGCCGGTTCACCCCACAGCCATGGGAGTGGGGTGCGCCCTGGCCCGGCGCTGAGTGAAGTGGAAAGGGCCGACAGCCCGGGCGGTGCAGGCCAGGGACCCGTCTGCCATTCCGTGTGGCAGCCTGGGTTGTGTGGCCCTCGCCAGCCAGGCCACGCAGTCACCTGGCACACTTTCACCGGAGCCCGGAGTGGGCCGAAAACCTGTCTGCCCCTGGGCACGGCACGGCGAGGAGGGGCCCAACCACCTCTGAGCACGCTGCCAGGGCCCTGGGCGGCTTCCTCGCACCCGGCCGCAGGGAGGGCGTGCTGATGAGTCAGGGTGCCCCACCCTGCCTTCCCGCCGTGCCCTGCAAATGGCCGCCTGCGGAGCCGTCGCCTCAGGTGACCCAGGACAGCAAGCGCCTCTCAGTGACACAGCCCTGCCTCGCTTCCCTGCGTCTGTGCCACGCCAGCCAGGCTCCACAGAAGGAAGGGAACGCGACCGGAGGACTCCGCGGCAGGTGCCTCTTCCCACGCCACGATTCCAGCCTGTCCCAGAACCCCAGGAAGGACAGGAAAGCAGGAAGGCCGGTCTCCCCGGGGATGTCTGCACGGCTACCACCGCTGCTGTCAGGACACACAGGCCCTGGGAGGTGCCCACGCAAAATGCAGGCGCCCCGCGTGGCCCCCAGGGGCCCCTCCTTTTCAGTCGCATCCTGCTGAGCTTCTTGCAAGCATCCATCTTGCCCGTGGCCTTCTCCTGGGGCAGACATCTCCCCAAAGCCCCCTCCCCAGGACCCTGATGTCCAGGAGCCAGTCTTCCCCAGGGGCTGGGCCTCCAGTCACTCCCACTGCCAGAAGTACAGAAGTGGGGGCTGCCCAGATATTCCTGGAGGGGCCCCTGGCTCAGGTACGCCTGCTACAGGGGCTGGAGGAGCCCGCCCCAGCTCGCCACCCACCCTCCTTTGCCCTCAGCACCGTGTCCTTGTCCAGGAAGGCGCAGAAGTGCTGGCCCTGGGGGTCCAGGTACTTCAGGACGGCCTGGGCCGTCTGCGGCCGGGGGGTCCTCACCAGCCGGGCCGTGGTCCTCGGTGTCCCTCCAGAGCCCAAGCGCCGGCCCGTGCACCGTGCGTGCTCGGGAGCCGCTGGAAGAGGCACTTGCCAGTGGGCTGCTCCAGACACAGGCTGCGGAGGTCCCTGCAGAGGCCGCCACAGACAGCCTCGCCCTGGACAGTGGGGCAGCTTGAACTTGGCCAGGTATCTTCTGTCCCAGGAGGAGGGGGCACGGCTCCTGTCAACGCTGCCTCGCGCGGCCATGAAGGCAGTTGGCTACCACGGTCTCCCAGGCCCTGAAATCCATCCCGGTGCTGGCCTCGGCCGTGGTCTGACCTTCTGCCCTTCTGAGGCCACGCCTGCCCTCAGGGACAAGAGGGAGTGTCTGGGGGGCCAGGGAGCCCGGCTAAAGCAGCTCCTGGCAAATCCAGCCCCAGGGTCATGGAGGACACCTGGAATGAGGAGCCAGAGCTTGGACAGGACAATCCTAAGGCTCTGGGATTGGATTGGACGGAAGGGCTGCGGGGAGCACAGTCCAGCCCAGCCTGTCTCGGTCACCTCATGGGGGGTGGCCATGGGGAAGGGGTCCCGGGGAAACCTTGACTCCTAGAGTGGGGTTTGCTTACCGCGTTTCATTTGGATCTTAAAGAAAATGCTCATAGCACCTGAGCAGAAAAGCACCTGAAAATAGGAATTTACAGAGAAAAAGCCACAGGGAACAGCTTTGTACCAGTCTACTGAGAGGCCAGCCCTGAACCCTCCTCCTCACCTGGTGTTTGCAGGCATGGCAGAGGCCATGCAGGTGCTGGGGGACCAGGGAGCCAGAGATCGCACGATACAGGTGTATGAGAAGATGAAGAGATGAGCTACACAGCCAGACACATCTGCAACAACTGTGCACAGCTGAGACACCCCTGGGAATACCTGAGACCCACCTGGGTACACCTGAGACAGGCACGCCTGAGACCCACCTGTGCACACCTGAGACCCACCTGGGCATGCCTGAGTCCCACCTGTGCACACCTGAGACAAACGCACTTGAGACCCACCGGGGTACGCCTGAGTCCCACCTGGGTACACCTGAGTTCCATCTGTGCATGCCTGAGACCCACCTGGGCACGCCTGAGACCCACCTGTGCACGCCTGAGACAGACACACCTGAGTCCCACCTGTGCACACCTGAGACCCACCTGGGCACGCCTGAGCCCCACCTGCGTACACCTGAGACCCACCTGCACAGACTTGAGACCCACCTGGGCATGCCTGAGACCCACCTGGGCACACCTGAGACCCACCTGCACATGCCTGAGATCCACCTGGGCACACCTGAGCCCCACCTGCGCACACCTGAGACCCACCTGCACACACCTGAGACCCACCTGCGTACACCTTAGACCCACCTGGGCACACCTGAGACCCACCTGCACATGCCTGAGATCCACCTGGGCACACCTGAGCCCCACCTGCGCACACCTGAGACCCACCTGCGTACACCTTAGACCCACCTGGGCACACCTGAGACCCACCTGCACATGCCTGAGATCCACCTGGGCACACCTGAGCCCCACCTGCGCACACCTGAGACCCACCTGCACACACCTGAGACCCACCTGCGTACACCTTAGACCCACCTGCGCACACCTGAGACCCACTTGTGCACACCTGAGACCCACCTGAGCATGCCTGAAACCCACCTGGGCACGCCTGAGACAGACACACCTGAGTCCCACCTGTGCACACCCGAGACCCACCCACACAGACCCGAGACCCACCTGTGGACACCTGAGACCCACCTGCGCACGCCTGAGACCCACCTGGGCACGCCTGAGACCCACCTGCGTACACCTAAGACCCACCTGTGCACACCTGAGACCCACCTGCGTACATCTGAGACCCACCTGCGCACACCTGAGACGGACACACTGAGGCCCGGACAGTGTAGACAGGTCCCCGCACCCTCCTGTTGGGCTGTGCACGCAAACCAGTGAGCAAATATTTGAGGTGCATGCCGTTCCATCGCTGCTGTGGAGACCACGCCAGCCAGGGCTGCAGGTGACCTTGGGTGGTCACCTTGGCTGCCCGCTGCCCACAGTGAGGCTCACGTGGGAAGCAGAAAAGGAGCAGCTGCTGAGTCCCCACCGTCCCTGTCCGTCCCGTGTCCAGGCCAGCACCCCCCTGAAATGCTGCTGAAACTGGCTCCACTGGTCTGAGGAAGACAGTGTGTCCCAAGGAGGGCCGGTTCAGTGCTTGGGCACCACTTGGCAGGACACAGCGGCTCCTGCCACAGCTGGGCTCCCGAGACGCACCGAGAACTCGCTGTTGGAGGAGCAGGGCATGCACCTCCCACGTTCTCGGCCGGAAGCCCCCAGTTAGGCTGAGCTCACGTGGACCCAGGCTTGGCCCTGACACCCTTCCCCCCGTGGCAGCCCGTACAGCAATGGCAACAAGGCGAGGGCTCGAGGCCTTCTCATCCCTCCGCAATCCCTCATGGCCCTTCCCAGTCCCTCAGCCCGGCCACCTGCTCCACGCCCACTGCCACACTTTAGTCCCCGGCAAGAACGGGACGGGCATGGAACTGCACAGCACCACGCCCTCTTGGGACCAGCTTGTCGCTCAGCTGATGCTCTGGACACCCACCTGCTGTGGCTAGAGGGGGACAGTCACCCTCCACGGTGACTTCCCGTGCTACAGTCCCTCCTTCTCGATCTGCCCCGGGTGCAGGACTCGAACTGTAGTCAGCCAGTGGGAGTACAGCACCTTGACCACCATGCCACATGCTGGCCCCAGGTCTTGGGATCTTTTCACACATACAACCACATGGCCGCGCACAGGGCAGTCGTCTTCTTCCTTGCGGGTCTGTAGGGTCTTTGTGTCCATCTCTTTATTACATTACGAGGACCTGTGTCCCACCTGTCTCAGGTGTCCCATCAGCAAGAGTGTGGTCCACGTCCCTGCCTTGTCCCTGACGCCTCGTCCTGGGCTACACATGCATGCGCCCCAGGCTGTCACGGCAGCTGCGGGGCTGTCATCAGTGCCCTCCGCCGTGCTGAGCCAGGGCCCTCGAGCCATTCAGAAGCCAGGTTTTGGCATTTATGGGCGTCTTCTTGATCAACTGCTCTTTCTTTATGGGGCGATGTGATCATGAGATCTTTCTAGCCTGCTGCCATGGTGTGGTACACGGACTGATTCAAATAATCGACTCAGCCTTGCACGCCTCGTCACGGCACACGCAGTTAGCCATGCCTGGGCTCGGCGTGCCGACCTTGTGGCTGGTCTGCAGTTTGCTGCTCTGTGCTGCCCGTGCCTGGGCTCGGCGTGCCGACCTCATGGCCGGTCTGTAGTTTGCCGTCTGGTGCTGTCTGTGTCTGGGCTCGGCGTGGCGACCTTATGGCCGGTCTGCAGTTTGCCATCTGGTGCTGTCCGTGCCTGAGCTCGGCATGGCGACCTCATGGTCGGTCTGCAGTTTGCTGCTCGGTGCTGGCCGGTCTGCAGTTTGCTGCTCAGTGCTGCCCGTGCCTGGGCTCGGCGTGCCGACCTCGTGGCTGGTCTGCAGTTCGCCGTCCGGTGCTGCCTGTGCCTGTCTCGTGAAAGGAGTCTGGAGATGTCCCTCACCCTCCATGTTCTGGACACGGTGAAGAATTCATGCTAATGTTTAACTAAATGTGTGGTAGAATTCTCCAGTGAGAGCAACGGGACCCGGAGCGTTCCTGGCTCAGTGGTTTGAAACAACAAGCTGGACCTTGTATTTGCTATGGGTTATGCGAATGATCGACCTGAGACAGCCTGGTCACGGTGGGGTAACCTGCTCCCTGAGTGTCGAGCTCAAGCTCATCACGCACACGGCCGCATGGCCCCTACTGTATCCTCTGGTGCCTGCAGGCCCACGCCGTGCCCCAGGCTTCCCGACTCCTCTCGGTGCTAGGCGTGGACGCTTACGTTCTTTCCTTGGGACCTTGTCTCCTCTAACGCACGCACTCGGCCCTGGAGTCCGCCTTCACGTGCTCTCGAGTCCCGTGCATGCTGACATGCCTTGTTTCTGTCCTCGTTAAACCCAAGTATTTCAATCCCCCAGACTTCCTTCGTGACTCATGGGCGATCAGAGAGCCTTGTCTAGTTTTCCCTGTGTGGGAGTTTCCCTGCTATCTTTCGGTTATTCATTTCTAGTTCGACTCCATCATACTATGTATGATTTATGTGGGGTTTTTTTAGTTTTTGTCCTAGGGCACATGCACTCACCAGAGAGAGGGAGAGACCGAGCGTGGGAAAGTGGGAAATCACCCTCGGGGGAATGGCTGCGCTGCAATCCTTTCTCCTCTCAGAATTTGGGGCACTCCTGCACACATACCCAGTGTGATTTTCAAGCTGCTGGGTCTAGGACTGGAACCATGGTCGGCCATGTGGGAATCCAGCACCTCAACCCCACACCACCTGCTGGCCCCATCTGATTGTTGCATTACTTTTTTTCAGTTTGCCATAGGATGTGTGCATACACCCAAGAAAGACAGAGAGGGAGGGAAAGTGCGACATCACCTGGGGATGACCACGCCGCAGTCCCATCTGCCATACTTCTTCTCAGAATTTGGGGCGTGCACACACACACTGGTGTGTCTTTAAGCCACTGGGTCCAGGACTTGAACCACACAGCCGGCCGTGTGCAGTTCACCGCTTTAACCCCTGCTGCCTGGTGGCCTCGATCGTGGCTCCTTTCAGTGTGTGAAGACCTGTTCTGTGGCCAGGTGTGGCCGCTCTCGGTCCCAATCCGGTAGGCATTTAAAAAAACCGTGCATTACGCTGTTGCCAAGTGGAGTGTTCCACACGCCAGTGACGCGCAGCGGCTGGTGGCGGGCGAGCACTGCATCCAGCGGTGTCCTGCCACCTGCTGGGGCGCCAACTGTAACCATGGACCCCCTGCCCGCCTTCCGTGCGCCAGTGAGTCACATGCGCTCCTTATGTTGCTACAGGCCACGTCTGGGGTGGCTTCGTCCTCCAGGGCACCAGGCCTCTTGTGTTCATGGCGCCCCATCTGCCTCGGTAGCCTCCGCTCTGCAGCCTCTGTCACGGGGTGTTCATGCACCACTCCAAGCCATCAGACCGGTGCGTGCCGCCATTCCCTGCTCCCCGGCCAGCCTGCTCAGATGGCGATGGTTGAGTGGGTCTCCTGACCCAGCCCTCGCAGTGACCTGCACCGATTTGAGGTCTGGTATGTCGGGCCTTGCCCGTCCTTCTGCATAGCTGGTCTTGTCTTTGTTTCTCCGTGTGCCGTCCCTGTTCTCCTGTATGTGACACTGTGAGTCAGAACCGATTCTGGACCACCTGTGGGGTCTCCAGTGCGTCTGTTCTCGCGGCTGCCCTGGCTGCTCCAGGGACCCCATTACACACAGCGGCCACACTCATGGCCCTCCTGCCCCATCAGAGCGTCCCTCCCTTATCTACCCCCCCCCCCCTCAGACCAGGACTTCATCATGGCCTCTCCACACTGCAAGTCATGTCAGGCATCGAGCAGACCGCGGGGAACCCAGGAAGGGAACACCACGGCACCCGCCCACGCCCGCTGCACGGCTCCCTTCGCAGCAGACGCCCTTGGTGGTCCCTTCAAGGCCAGTGCGCTGGTGACACACACTCTGACGTCTCCTTCCTGACAATGTCCACTGCACCTGGCCCACAGGGCTCTTTTCTGACCGAGGGGGTCTGGGCCGACGGCTCTTTCCTCTCAGAGCCTCCAAATTTTGGTGATTTCCATCTGGCCTCTGGTGTCCTAGGAAACCTCCCCTGCTCACGGGTTACTTCCACCTGCCTTTGCAATCTGTCTTCTCTCCGGTCTCACACCGCACCACTTAGCTACACGAATCATGTCGGCCATGCCTCCGCGTGCCGTGGTCGCGATCCGGCCCGGCGAGCTGCACTGGAGCACATTATCAGGGCGCGTCTCAGCACGGTGTGCCTGGGGCTCGCTGGTGCCCCGAACCTTTGCCAGTTTCCCGAGCACTTTCAGCTCTGCCCTCTCTGCAGCCCCCAAGGCACCACCAGGACGGCGTGCCGTGGTGACGTGCCATGATGGCATGCCACGGCGGCGCGTTGCCCTGGCCCTGGCCCATCACGTGTATTGTGCAAACCCTAACCGCCCTGAGGGGACAGGCAGGACAGGACCAGGGGCTCGTTCTTTTCCTGGGCGCACAATCCTGAGGGGGAAAGCCTAGACACGAGCACTCGGGAGACCCGGGCTGTAGCTCCAGCACAAACCCTAACGTGCAAACCCGCTGTGTCACCCAGAGACCGAGCGGGCGCCACTCTCGCTCCTGCCAATCTCGCCGCAGGGCCAGGGGACACCCAGTCAGCCAGCCACGACGGCGTCATGAGAAAAGCCGTCACTTCCTGCAGGGCATCCCCAGGCTGGCCTCCGGCTGTGGAGAGGGGCTGGGAGTCTTCAGCCTCTGCAGAGAAGAGGGACTTGGTCAGGGGCTCCCCCAGGGCAGGGAGCAGCCGTCCAACTCACGTGCTCCCAGCAGGTGCCCACGCCCGGCCCTGCTGCTCACCGTATAACCCCTCACACCCGGAGTGGGGCGGGGCGTCTCGGACCGCCAGGACCCCGGGTCGGAGCCCGTGCCAGCCAGGTGCCAGCCCTGCCATGGCTCTCAGAGAAGAAACTTCCGATCTGAGGCCACGGGCCCCTCCACAGACCCAAACGTCCTGAAGGGCCCCGCGTGATGGCTAAGAGGACGTCATCTTGGTCGAACTGGGTGACCCGAGGGCAGGAAACAGAGCCCTGACACGCTGTCCCAGTCCCAGGGCTCTGCGCCCCACCCTGCTGGCTCCTGTGCCCCCCCCCAGGGGTGACAACCAGAGGTCCAGTGCGTGCAAAGCGCCCGTCGCCCAGTCCTCGGTCCTGCCCGCTGCCCTCACATGCTGAGGGAGCAGCCCAAGGTCACAGCCCTGAAGGGGCCTCCCTCCAACTGCTGACCCACACCCACAGCCTCCCTCCCGAGGGAGGGGCTGGCGCTCGAGGAAGGGGCTTTCTGGGTGTTATCAGGCAGATAACGCCCGGCCAAGGACACCCAGGACAGGGCTGGAGGTGCGGGCGAGGTGTGCTGTGGCGCCTTCAGGCCGCGCTGGGTGCCCGCGACCTCCAGGAGGCGTATAAAGCCCAGAGCACCCGCCGCCCCAGCTGGGCCCTGCACAAGGGCGCAGAGGAAGCCGTGCACGGGGATGGCGGCGCTGCAGGAGAAGAAGTCGTGCGGCCAGCGGATGGAGGAGTTCCGGCACTACTGCTGGAACCCAGACACAGGCCAGCTGCTGGGCCGCACCCTGTCCCGCTGGGGTACGTGTGGCTCCCAGGCCGGGAGGGGGACCAAGGCAAGGCTCAGCCCTGGCCTCGCTGCCACGGAGTGGGGGTGGCCCCGGCGGCCCCGGGCCTGTTTCGCCCTGACGCCTGGCTCTGGGCCCCCGCGGGTGGGACTCTGGAGCTTGCCTGCACAAGGCAGCACGCTCAGGGCACTGCTTCTGAAACAAGCTCTTTCTAAGCGAGTTCAGCCGGGTGGTGGCTCTTGGTGAGACCGTTGGGGACACGCCCTCACTAGGGAGCTCTCCAAGTACATGGGAACCGGTCGCAGCCCGCGGACAGCGCGGCTGTCCCTCCCCAGGCAGGAAGCAGGTGCCGGCGGCAGGTGGCACCGCCTCTGGGAAACTCCCTGCAAGTCCTCAAGGAGCCCCAGCAGCAGCGAACCCCTCAGGTCCCTCCCTGCCTCGGACTCCTGGCCTGCACCGCCCTTCGAGAACGGGTAGACAGCCCCACCTAGGAAAGGCCCCCCGGGTGCCCACCACAGCTGGCTCCTCAGACCTGCCTGGCACGTTGGGGACACAGAGTCCCACGCCCGCCTTGGCCAGGCGTGATCCCTTCCACCATCCGAGGGGAGAAGAGGGAGTGGCAGCCCAGACGAGGCGGGCCGGGGCCAGGTCCAGTCACTCGGCCACTCCGTCTTCCACAGCCACCAAGCTCCCAAACAGGCACCCACGCTTCGCAGCACGGAGGCAGAGCAGGGCCTCCAAGCCCTTTCCCAAGGCGCTGCATTCTCACAGGGCACAGGAGCCGGCTGGCACGTGGCCAGACGGCAAGCACAGCACACAAGTCCATCATAGGGCATGCGGGGGCCTGGAGGAGCAGGTCCTGGCCGGGCACTGGGGGCAGGTGGTGCAGGCAGAGGCCTGAGGTGTGTGCTGAGGGCGGGGTCGCAGCTGCCCCTAGGGCCCATGTCGCTGAGGCTCCCAAGTACCACAGTGGCCGGCGGGCACTCGGAGAGTGCTGTTCAAGCCACTGGCCACGGCCCTGGAGCTCCTGCACGTTTCTCATGATGCCCACCTCTCACCACCAGCAGCTCTGGGCCTCGTACCCATGAACGAGGGCTGGGGTCTGCCGTGTCCAGCTAGGGAAGCTGAGGCACAGAGTCCCGAGTGGCACTGCCAGCTCCTGACGCGGTGGCACCCACTCATCGTCCTCCCAGCCATTGCTGGACGGCGGTGCATGCTCACCAGTCGGCAGCGGGCGGGGTGCCCTGCCATGGAGGCCTGGCCTCCTCGGCCTTGGGCTCCACAGTGTGACGCGCCTTGCAGGGCTGGGTGACTTGACGGCAGGACACACACAGACTGTGGGCCCAGTAGGACCTCCCCACAGGACGGCCAAGGCCCCGCATCTGGAAGCACCTGCTCTGAGCCTCACCGCAGGCCTGAGGGGCGAGTGGGACACAGTGGAGCTGGCTGCCACAGCTCAGGCTCACACGGCCACAGGCGGGACGGCTCGGAGGCCCGTGGGTGGGGCGGGCCCCGTCCAGCAGAACGCCCCTCCTCCAGCCCTTGCTGCTGTGAGCTCAGGAGCCCCCAGCGTCCAGGAAGTGGGTCAGTCGCCAGAACCAGCCAGCCAGGCGACGACACTGCAGAGGCCACAGGCAGATGCCCAGGTCGGCCACAGGCCAGGATGTGTCGGTGGTGACCAGCAATGACCATCCCTGGGGTAGAAACCAGCAGCCACTGGGAGAAACGCCGTCCATGGACATGGTGGTCCTGCTGTGGCCTGTCACCCCACGCCCGGCGCTGCCCGCTGTGGCCAAGGGCCGTTGAGAGTGACTCGCTGGGAAGACACTGCCACAGCAGACAGGACGGGCTGACACAGATGCGTGGCCCTCTCCAGCCCCTGCCCCGGGACCACCGCCAGGAGCTGTTAACGCAGGAGGCGGAGTCCTGCCACTGCCTCCCGGTGGGCGCACAGCCCAGGGAGGTGACCGTGGGGAGCGGATGCTCAGAGAAGCGGATTCTCAGGAGACGGCAAACCAAGGGGCTCCCGTGCCCTGAGCCGCCTGGGCCCTGTGACGCCCACCCTGAGGACAGCCATCTTCAAGACCTCCATTCCTCTCTTCCTGTTCATGCCTGCAGCCTGGCTGGCCGGGGGTCTTGCAGCTGCGTGACCGTGTGCACAGGGCACCCTCCTGCTGCTCCACCACCAGGTCCCTGTGGCCACATCAGTGACAACCTGGAGACAGCGCCTTGGGCTCTGTGCTCAGGCTCCAGCCCCAGCCGGCCAGGGAGGGCCCAGCGGAGGGCCCAGGGCAGAGCCTCGGCTGCGGGTGGCCACCCTGACCCACCTGGGCAGCTGGCAGCGCCTAAGCCCTGGGTGCCAGCAGGCCGGACCACCCCTAGGCAGCCAAGCACGTCCATCGGGCAGCTACGGCTGAGGCCCGATGGTGGCCCGTCTGTGCAGGTGTTCCCAGGAGGATCCGGAGAGAGAAGCAGGACCAGGCGGCCAAGGCTGTGGGGACGGGAGGGCATGGACGGGACTGCTGGGGGTGGGGTCCCCACTTGTTGAGAATGTGCTGGGACTGAGCAGAGGTGGTGGTCCAGGACTCTGCGCCCCAGTGCGCTCCGCCCAGTGGTGGTGGGGACGCTGCCCGGCGTGCTCCAGCCCTCAGGCGGTGCGTGGCCTGTCCCCACAGTGTGGATCAGCCTCTACTACGTGGGTTTCTACGTGGTGATGACGGGGCTCTTCGCCTTGAGCCTCTACACGCTGATGTCGACCATCGACCCGTACACGCCCGACTTCCAGGACCAGCTCAAGTCTCCAGGTGAGCCGCGGGGCCGCTCAGCCCTGGAGCAGGAGGCTCTCACGGACTGGCCGCGGTCCCTCGGGCTGGGCACAAGCCCTCCTGGCAGAGGCCCACAAAGCCCCTGCTGGCCACACGGCACCTGGTCCCTGGGTGGCGGGCCTCAGTTTCCCCCAGAAGGAGACGCCCCGCATTCTGAAGCCTGGCTGGGCTCTGGTGTAACTGATACAAGACAAGGCCTTGGCTGTGGGCCAGACACCCCACTGCCCACTCCTTCGTGGTCCGATGGAGCCCAAGGGAGCTTTCCGGAAGGCATTTTGAGGAACCGCTCCTGGGAGCCACCTGGGAGATGAGGACAGCGGGTGTAGGCAGAGGAGCCCTGGCCGTCCACGTCTGGGGTGGACTCAGGGCAGAGGGGGCAGCGAGGAGAGGGAGGGTAGAGGGCAAGGCTCTCGTTCAGCTGTGTGCGGCTGCTACTCGGTGACTCGGTAACACCCACCAACGTCAGCCCCTCCGCAGGGCTGGGCTGTTTGCAGGGACTGATGGCCTCTGGGGTCGCAGGGGCAGGGCCGTGGAGCGGGTCCCGCCCGCGGGCAGTGACACGGCACGAACCTCGCCCTGGCCCGCACTCACGGAAGCAGGACCTATAGGGCTCCCCGGTACTGGCAGGGCCATGGCTGTGCTGTGGCCTGCTCTCGCGTGCCGCGACGCTCCAGGGGAGTGCCCTGTTAGGTGCTTTCGTGCTTGGCCGAGCCAGGGGAGGTGCAGGCGACTCAAACCTAGCTCATCTAGAAACCCAGTCTTGGGCCAGCAGATGGCGTAGCAGTGGACTCCCACCTGGCTGACTGTGGTTTGAGTCCCAGATCCAGTGGCTTAACGGTCATGCCAAGTGCCTGTGTGCGTGCCCGAGATCCCGGGAGGAGGATGGAGGGCCCACAGCATGGCCAGGCCCCGCCCCCTGTGTCCATCTCTCCAGCCAGTGCACACACCCTAGGGCGAAAGACCTCTGAAAACACAAAACGCGGCTTCAGACCCCAGATCAGCCGGCTCCCTGCCGGCCCAGGCCCATCTGGGGTCTCGCGCCAGCCAGGTCTGGGAACCACGTAGGCTGAGCTGAGCCCAGTGGGACTGGCCACTGACCCCTCCTCGCTGTGCCGCCGGGCATTCGCTCGGCTGGGAGAGGCTGGCCTGAGGCTCGTGGGTGCTGTGCAGACGGGCCTCATGCAGCTCACACAGGCTGCACGTCCACGAGCGAAGTGTGCCGCCTGCCCCTCCAGGGGTGACCCTGAGGCCAGATGTGTACGGGGAGAAAGGCCTGGAAATCTCTTACAACGTCTCGGACAACAGGACCTGGGCAGGCCTCGTGCACACCCTGCACACCTTCCTGGAAGGTGAGGGCGTGAGGGGCGCACTCCTCACGCCTCCCGGGGTGGGGCAGGGCGTGTGCGAGACGGGTTCGGGACGGGTGCGGGGTGCGTGCAGGGCGCGTGTGGGGCAGGTGCGGGGTGCGTGCAGGGCGCGTGTGGGGCGGGTGCGGGGTGCGTGCAGGGCGCGTGTGGGGCGGGTGCGGGGTGCGTGCAGGGCGCGTGTGGGGCGGGTGCGGGGTGCGTGCAGGGCGCGTGTGGGGCGGGTGCGGGGTGCGTGCAGGGCGCGTGTGGGGCGGGTGCGGGGTGCGTGCAGGGCGCGTGTGGGGCGGGTGCGGGGTGCGTGCAGGGCGCGTGTGGGGCGGGTGCGGGGTGCGTGCAGGGCGCGTGTGGGGCGGGTGCGGGGTGCGTGCAGGGCGCGTGTGGGGCGGGTGCGGGGTGCGTGCAGGGCGCGTGTGGGGCGGGTGCGGGGTGCGTGCAGGGCGCGTGTGGGGCGGGTGCGGGGTGCGTGCAGGGCGCGTGTGGGGCGGGTGCGGGGTGCGTGCAGGGCGCGTGTGGGGCGGGTGCGGGGTGCGTGCAGGGCGTGTGTGGGGCGGGTGCGGGGTGTGTGCAGGGCGTGTGTGGGGCGGGTGCGGGGTGTGTGCAGGGCGTGTGTGGGGCGGGTGCGGGGTACGTGCAGGGCGCGTGCAGGCTACCTATCTGCAGGTTACAGCCCGGCCGCTCAGGAGAACAGCATCAACTGCACCTCAGAGGCGTACTACTTCCAGGAGCGTTTCGAGGCTCCGAACCACACCAAGTTCTCCTGCCAGTTCACAGCGCAGATGCTGCACAACTGCTCAGGCCTCCTGGACCCCGACTTCGGCTTCAGGGAAGGAAAGCCGTGCTTCATCATTAAAATGAACAGGGTGAGGCGGGGAGCCTCCACGGGCAGGCGCCCTCCGTAACAGGCTTCCTGGGTGCAGGGTGGGGACCTGAGCCAGAGGGTCCGCCGACATCGCCACCTTAAATCCAGTCTGAAGCCACGTGGGTGCCAGGCCCTCTGTCAGGGTGCCCAGAGAACCAGGGTCATGGTGAAGGGGCCTTGATTAGGGGTCAGGGCCACCAAGCAGGGCACAGCCCCAGGAGGGTGCCGCATGGGAGCTGTGGGAGCAGGGCCATCTCAGGGAGGGTGGCCAGGCTCCGGCCTGCACTCGGGACCCGAGGGCAGGCGGGATCCAGGAGCCTACCGTTCATCCTCCACGGAAAGCTCTGACACCTGGTCTGGGCCCTGTGGCCAGCCAGAGTTTCGTCAGCTGCCCGCGGGGCTGTCTACCAGCAGCTCTCATGGGGCCCAGGAGGGCCCAGGGACGGGCGGGGCTGGCAGGGGCCCTGGAGGGCCAGACGGGGCTGAGCAGGAGGCTGGGCAGGAGGCCTGGGCAGGAGGCACACAGCCATGCAGCCCCAAAGGTGGCAGCCACACGTATGCCAACGCAGTCTGCCACCTGCACTGGGGGTGGGGACTTTGAAGGAGGAATTAGTGTCCGGGAGAAGAGCCGCCACCCAGGCCTAGGGCCCTTCCCAGCCCTGGTGGGGTGCCCGGGCTGGCCTGCCAGGCCCCACTGCCTGCGGGCCTCCAGACGCCTCCTCGTCGCCCCCTCTCCCTTCCAGATCGTGAAGTTCCTCCCCAGCAACGGCACGGCCCCCAGGGTGGACTGCGCCTTCCGGGTGAGTGTGGCCAGGACGGGGCGCGGGGTGAGCCTCGCACACAGGGCCAACCGGCCGATTCTCCCCAGGAACACTCAGGACGCCCAGCCAGGTGGGCCAGGCCCTGAGCCGCCAGCTCTGAGTTTTATTTATGGGTTGAAATCCAGAACGAGGGTGACGCCTTTCGCCCCGCCCCAGAGGCAGCTGGTGGTGAGGGCCTCACACTCACGAGGTCCCAGGGGCTGGCCCATGGCCTGGTGGCCGGGAGCCCGGTCCTGTGCGGCAGGCCATTCAGTGGGGGTGCCTGGAGGCTCGAAGAACACACTGGGCATGCACGCGTGCTGGGGTCTAGAGGGCGGGGCGTGGAGAAGGGACTGCGCACCCCCTCGGTGCCCACTCCCTCCGCACTCTGTCTCTGGCAAGTGCGTGCACTCTATGGCAATTAAAAAAAAATTTAAATGAAAAAAACATGCTTGGTGGTGACGTGGGAACCCACGTCCCAGTCCACCATCTGCCGTTTTCATACACCAGCGGGTCCAAGAAAGGGCTGTTGGAGTTGGTGTTAATCTCTGTGGATTCCAAGATTTTCCAAACAGCTTTGTAAGAACTGCATTTTTAAAAACCAGATCTGGGGGCCAGCAGGTGGCATCGCGATTTAGGGGCTGAACTCCCACAAGGCCTCCTGTGGTTCGAGTCCTGAACCCAGTGACTAGAAAATCACACAGGGTGTGTGTGTGCCTGAGAGAGGACAAGGGACTGCGGGTGGGGTGATTCCTCCTCAGTGAGCAGTCACACCTGAAATGGCACGCCCCACGGTGTCCTCACAACGCAGTGGCTCTGCCTCTCAAGCCGCGGCCTCCCTCCCTAGGACGAGCCCCACCGGGACGCCGCGCCCCTGCAGGTGGAGTACTACCCACACGGCGGCACCTACAGCCTGCACTACTTCCCCTACTACGGCCGGAGGGCGCAGGTGGGTGCCCACGCTGCCCCGACACACGTGGGCACGTGCGTGTCTTGAGGAGAGCAAGGGCGTGTCCCCGGGGCAGGACCTGGGGGCTCCCCCAAACCACCCCCTGGAATGACCTGGACCCGCACCGCACCATCTAGGGCAGCCGCAGACATCACACTACCCTTGCGCTCCGCTGCCCCAGCCTCCCCTTCCCGCACTCCCCTCTCCCCTCTTCGTAGGCTCTGTTCCCTCACTTCATCAGAAGGCAGAGGGGCCTTCAGCCTCGGGCAGTCTGTCCCCCAGCCAGGCCTCCCATTTCTAATGGACGCGACAAGGGCGGCCAGCCTCCTACGCACCACGCTGTGCTGCACGTCCCCGCTCACACGCTCTCCGCCCACCCCACTTTAGCCTCACTACAGCAACCCTCTGGTGGCCGCCAAGCTTCTCAACGTCCCCAGGAATGCCGACGTCGTCATCGTGTGCAAGGTCCTCGCAGACCACGTGACCTCCAACAACCCCCACGACCCGTATGAGGGGAAGGTGGAGTTCAAGCTCCGCATCCAGCAGTGACAGGCGGTGGACAGCAGGGCCCCAGGGCCGTAGCGCCTTGGGCAGCCTGGGCAGGGCCGCACCTCCCTCCTGGCCTCCCCGTGCGTGCTGTGAACCCCAGGACCACACGACGCCTCAGAGAAGCATCCGTGTGACGTGCCCGCGCTCGGGCAGCTGCCCTTCCTGAAGCCGTCGTCCCGAGGCAGATCAGCAGCTGGGAAAGTTCAGGCCAGCCAGCGGGAACCCGGCCACTCGGCTCTGCCGACACACCACTTTGTCGCTGCCAACTGCCGACACCGACGTGGCACCCCACCTGCGACTGGGTGATTCTGAACTGCTCTCAAGAGCACAAATGCTAAGTTGTAAAAATAAAACGCATTAATATCATTCTTATTCTACATGAAACTGTCATGTGTTTCCTGATACGAGAGAAAAATTAGCTAAAAATCAAATGTTTCCGGGTCCAACACAGAGACCAGCAGGTAGGGAGCTGGGCCCCACGTGGCTGACCGCACTTCCAGGCCCATCCGGCCTGAAAAATGCCGAGGCCTATGTGTGTGTGCGCCCCGGACAGGCAGGGCCGAGGCCCGTGTGTGTGTGCGCCCCCGGACAGGCAGGTCCGAGGCCCGTGTGTGTGTGAGCCCCGGACAGGCAGGTCCGAGGCCCGTGTGTGTGTGAGCCCCGGACAGGCAGGGCCGAGGCCCGTGTGTGTGTGCGCCCCGGACAGGCAGGGCCGAGGCCCGTGTGTGTGTGCGCCCCCGGACAGGCAGGGCCGAGGCCCGTGTGTGTGTGTGCACTCCCGGACAGGCAGGTCCGAGGCCCGTGTGTGTGTGAGCCCCGGACAAGCAGGGCCGAGGCCCGTGTGTGTGTGCGCCCCGGACAGGCAGGGCCGAGGCCCGTGTGTGTGTGCGCCCCCAGACAGGCAGGGCCGAGGCCCGTGTGTGTGTGAGCCCCGGACAGGCAGGGCCGAGGCCCGTGTGTGTGTGAGCCCCGGACAGGCAGGGCCGAGGCCCGTGTGTGTGTGCGCCCCGGACAGGCAGGGCCGAGGCCCGTGTGTGTGTGCGCCCCGGACAGGCAGGGCCGAGGCCCGTGTGTGTGTGCGCCCCCGGACAGGCAGGGCCGAGGCCCGTGTGTGTGTGAGCCCCGGACAGGCAGGGCCGAGGCCCGTGTGTGTGTGCGCCCCCGGACAGGCAGG
This sequence comes from Tupaia tana, assembly GCA_026018925.1. Taxonomy (NCBI): domain Eukaryota; kingdom Metazoa; phylum Chordata; class Mammalia; order Scandentia; family Tupaiidae; genus Tupaia; species Tupaia tana. The sequence goes on from JAKSZU010000005.1 coordinate 97,875,577, forward strand.
GCCGAGGCCCGTGTGTGTGTGCGCCCCGGACAGGCAGGGCCGAGGCCCGTGTGTGTGTGCGCCCCCGGACAGGCAGGTCCGAGGCCCGTGTGTGTGTGCGCCCCCGGACAGGCAGGGCCGAGGCCCGTGTGTGTGTGCGCCCCGGACAGGCAGGGCCGAGGCCCGTGTGTGTGTGCGCCCCCGGACAGGCAGGGCCGAGGCCCGTGTGTGTGTGCGCCCCCGGACAGGCAGGGCCGAGGCCCGTGTGTGTGTGAGCCCCGGACAGGCAGGGCCGAGGCCCGTGTGTGTGTGAGCCCCGGACAGGCAGGGCCGAGGCCCGTGTGTGTGTGCGCCCCCGGACAGGCAGGGCCGAGGCCCGTGTGTGTGTGCGCCCCCGGACAGGCAGGGCCGAGGCCCGTGTGTGTGTGAGCCCCGGACAGGCAGGGCCGAGGCCCGTGTGTGTGTGCGCCCCCGGACAGGCAGGGCCGAGGCCCGTGTGTGTGTGAGCCCCGAACAGGCAGGGCCGAGGCCCGTGTGTGTGTGAGCCCCGGACAGGCAGGGCCGAGGCCCGTGTGTGTGTGAGCCCCCGGACAGGCAGGGCCGAGGCCCGTGTGTGTGTGCGCCCCCGGACAGGCAGGGCCGAGGCCCGTGTGTGTGTGCGCCCCCGGACAGGCAGGGCGTAGGAAGGGGAGAGGGAGTTACGTGAGGCCACACTGGTGGGACGCTCCCCCACTCCCTCTGGTGAGCACATGCCCCTCTGGAAATAAAAATGAAAACTTCCTTTAAGTATCTTCTTTTGAAATTTCAGTTATAAATCAGGGAACTTCGAAACCATGTTGGTGGGAGGCTGTCAGCTGGGCACACTCAGCTTCGGGAAACAAGGGTGAGCGGGCACGGAAGTTCAAGTCCACGCTGGGGCCAGCCCGTGGCCTGGTCTTAAGGCAGCTGGTCCCATGTGGCCACGTGTGCAGTCCAAGCCCTGCACCTGGCTTGAGGAACATGCCAGGCCCACATGTGCGTGCCCAAACCCCGACAGGAGGGAGAGACGAAGGGACTGAGACCTGGCCACTCCCCTGGGGGTGCTTTCTCGTTTTCTTTCTCCCTCTGGCCAGCACACACCGGCCAGCAAAGGTAAAAGGAAGCAATCCCCCAGCTGACCTCCCGTCCAGAGGCAGTCCCGTCTTCCGTGCTCTGCAAGCTCCAATGCCCACCCCCGGGGAAAACCCGCTGCACCGAGGCCACTGGCTTCTACCCAAATGCCAGGCCGGCCTTGTGCGCCCAGCCTCTCCCAGGCACCGGGGCCCGGGGCCATGACTGTGGCCCAGCACACGGCACTCAGTGCACACTGGCCCCTGGTAGCCGCCGGGGAAGGGGCAGAACCTGCAGCGTCATGGCAGCTGCTGGACCTTCCTGGGGCTTCCTGACGTCCCGCATGACGTCTCAGGCCAGCAGCTGGTAGGGAGTCCGCGGACACCGTGCGGACACACGACTGCGGGCAAGGGCTGCAGCAGGTGCTGGGAGGCTGGAGGGGACGTGCAGGGCTCCCAGGGTACAGGGTGCCCGGGCCGTCCTCGCCTCCGCCCGTCACACACCTGCCAGCGCGTGGAGGCGAGGAGGGACAGCCAGTGGCCCGAGCTCCCAGTCTCCTAGTCTTCGAGGAGCAGCCGGTCTTCTGGAGGCTGCGCCCGACTGCGCTCCCCCAAGCGCTCAAGGCCTCCAGGCCCCCACAGCACGCGCCCGGTGCTCTGGCTGCCAATGGACGCTGTCCAGAAGGTACGGAAGGCCGCTCTGTGCTTGTCCATCTCCTCAGGGGTTCTCATTAACCTCCACACCCAGGCGCCTGTGACTCCCCACAGGGAGACGCCTGCTCTGGTCCCTGCCCATTTCAGCTGGGCTTCGGGCTTCCTTGCTGCGGTTTTCAGGGTTCTCTTCCTTTCTGGGCACTTGCCCCGATCAGAAACGGGGCGAGCCCTCCCTGCGTCCCAGGCCCTGCTCAGTGTGGACCATGTCTATCGACGTGCACAGTCTCCAAGGCCCCCCGGAGGCCTCGCTGCCGGCTCTCGCTCTGCTTGCCTGTCCCGGGGAGACACCGTCAAAGCCAATGTCGTGACGCTTTGCCTCTTCTTTTTTTCTTTAAAAAATTATTTTAATTAACATTATTTATTTATTTTAATTTGACCAGAGAGGGACAGACAGAGCGAGAGCGAGAGCGAGAAAGAGAGAGAGAGAGGGAGAGAAAGCAAGCCGCCAGGTCTGGGACTCAGACCGCGGTGGGCCACGTGAGAGTCCAGTGTCCTTAACCACCACACCACCTGCTGGCCCTGAGGCTTTGCTCCTTCTAAGAGCCCTACAGTTTAATCATACATTTCTTTTTTTTTTTTTTTTTTTTTAAGATTTTTGCCACAGGGCA